>PVKA01007988.1:55342-75228 GCA_004027165.1 Ctenomys sociabilis
TTTTTTTTTTTTTTTTTTTTTTTTTTTTTTTTTTTTTTTTTTTTTTTTTTTTTGTCTTTTTGAGACAGGGTCTCACTATGCAGTTCAGGCTGGCCTTGAGCTCACTTTGTAGCTCAGGCTGGTCTCGAACTCACAACAATCCTCCTGCCTCAGCCTCCCGAGTGCTGGGATTACAGGCATGCGCCACCACGCCCGGCTAATTTTGTCTTTGTGTGATCACTGTGGAGTGCACGAACACACACCAGGGTGGTGTATTTTAAACCTGGTCTCTTTACACAAGCAAGAGATGTATGTGGTACACACGAAGTGTGTAAGGATGCTTCTGAGGCCATGGAGCATATAGTTCTATGAAACTATTTATTTATTTATTATGTTTAAGGGAAGGGTCTACAGGGTGTTCAGGGTTTGTCTATTAGATCAGACTTGTAGTGATCCACCTGTTTATAGCCTCTCAAGAGCTGGGATTACAGGTGTGTTCCACCATGCCCAATCTCAATCGCCATTTCAGCATGCCTGGGGGCGAGGCTGGCACAGCAGGCCTGGGGATGCTTGCAGGCCCTTTAATCCACTGAGCTATTTGGCCAGCCATACAAAATGTTTTTAAATGAATAGCAAGTCACACTAAAGTAATGGTAAAATGTACAGTAGATACATAAAGCAATAGCATAGAAGGTACCTGGGATGTACCTTGCTCTATTTCAGCAATCACAAGCAAGTAAATGAGGATAGAGGTTGACTGACCAGTTATTTGATTTGAAACTAATACAAGGATAAAAGCAAAGTAGATATTTACATAATCCTTCTTTCAGCTACTTTTTACAACTGTAGTTTAAAATATTGAGTCAACTTTTATCAAAAACAAATATATCTTTTCTATAAAGAAAAAATTAACTTAAATCTCTCCTTTGATTTTTTTCTCATCTCTCCATCCATAGGCAAACTTTTCTTACCCATTTCCCATACATCTAGTTATCTACTCAAAAGTCTAACAAATTAGGTATCATTGTTCCTTATGGCCAAATGCAGTCAAGATAAGGTGAATCTATGAACTGTATATTTAATATTTCCTCAATTGGTTGTACTTATTTAAATGCTGTTAAATTTATCTTCACTGTTCATCTTATCATCTTTGCCCCATGAGACAGACACACCTTTCTTTCCTTCATTTTTTAAAAATAATTATTTATTTATTTGATGCAAGGTCATGCTACACAGCTCAGACTTGTAGGGATTCTCCTGTTGTAGCCTCCCCTGTGCTGGGATTACAAGTGTGCACCACATTGCCCAATTTGGGGCCATCATTGTGTTCTCAGGGTTCCATCAGCCAGCACAACATGTGGTAATGGGGATTGAACCCCAGTGCTTGCACTTGCCAAGCAGGCGCTTATACCACCAAGATATCTCCCCAGCCCATTCCTTCATTTTGAACAGTCAGTGTTTTGAGGAATGGCCAGCTTTCCTCTCATGTGCTGCTTCTCTGACAGGCCTCATCTGACCCACTTCTGTAGCACCTTTCGAAAGTCTCTGGACTCAGCGCACTGCCCCTTCAGCCACTGTGACAGTGTCTTTAGTGCTTTGCTGAGGGCTGTGCCTCCGGATAATGTAAACCGTCATCAGCCCATTGTTACCTCACAGTAGGCAACAATAAAGAATCAAAATAAATTAACCTCAGCCTCTATATGCTGCAGGACATTGTCCAGAAGTTTTTTCTATTTCTTTTTCATAAAAATTTAAACACTGAATGACACCAGGCAGAACAAAGCATTTCACCCTTGTCCCCATAGCTAAAAATACATGCTTCAAATGTAAGTTTAAGCACTTGAGCATTGAAGATTTGCATAAAAAAAAACTTGAGAAAATGATTTTTTTTTCAAGAGGGATGGTTAACATTTTAAGACATAATAACTGCTTCTAAACATTATAGGCTTTAAACATGAGATAAGAGGTTGAAATTCCTCATGAAGTAAAAATTTTTATTTGAGGAAGATAATTCTGAAATTTTGCAATGTAGAGTATAAAGGCCAAATTTACCTAATAAGTTAGTATTTTGCAATACAAGACTTTTATTTGTCAATCTTTCCTTCAAAATTATTTTACAAAACAAGTTTCCTGCAAATTCAAGACTTTCCTTTCAGAGACTATTGATCACCCTAACTACTCCCACCAAGAAGATAAGGGATAGAAAATTTTAAATCTATCTTATTGGGAAATATGTTAATTGAAGTCTTTACAAGACAGTTCCAGTTGTCAATATACACAAGCTTTTATTGTATAAAGAGCAGAGGGCAGAGACTTGTCCAAAAATTGAAAGGAAGTAGACTTTCTTTTCTTCTCTCCTCCCCACTTTTGAAACATTTAAAATTTCAGGACTATCTCTTAAATATTTGGGTTTCTGGTTTTCTTTCAGAAAAAAAAAATAAAACAAACACCCCCCCCCAAAAAAAAAAAACAGAGGATCTTCTAATTCACATTTCTACTAGCAATAAGCAGCTAGAGTTAAACAACTGAATTCTCCTTTGGGTAGAGCATGAGCCCAGCATTTCTCTAGAAGTCTTGTCATACACTATTGATTGTCAAGTCCAGCTAAATTCACTCATTCAATTTACCTTTCTGAGTTCTATAAGCATTTACTGAATTTTGTGAACAGTAAAGTAGTGATCTTAATAACTTCTGGTCTTCGTACTTACAAAGTATACTGTATACTATTAATGACTAATTACTTTTGGTCAGTTACTAGTTGTCTTATATTTAAAATAATTGTTGCCAGAAATAGAACTATTATGGAAAGTATAAATAAATAATAATTTTTCTGTAGCTTGGTTGTATAGCTTAGTTGAAAACTGAAACTTGTTAAATTAGTTTTCCATGTTTGGCTACCAATTTGATAAATGGTGCGTTAATCTCTTAGAGCTGCTGCAAAAGTTGCCACAAACTGGTGGCATAAAACAACAAAAATTTATTCTCACAGTTCTGGGACTATACATCTAAATCATAGAGTCAGTAGGACCACAGTCTGGGTGTCTTCTGGAGATTTCTTTGTCTCCTCCAGCTTCTCAGGGTGCCTGGCATTCCTTGGTTTGTGGCTCCACAGCTTCATCTCTATCCTCATCTTTACATTCCCCCCACCCTTGTTGTGCCTATTTGTCAGCATTCTCATAAAAACAGCGATCACTGGATTTAATGTCCATTCTAAATCTGTGCCATGGCTTTGAGAGATCCTTGACCTCCTTACCTTGGCAAACACTCTTTCCAACAGTCACATTGCCAGCATTGAAGAAGGAGAGAAGGGTTAGAATTCTGACCTTTCTAAGCGATACAATTCAACCCATTATACACCAATTTTTCAAAGATTTAAATAAATGTGTGACCAATTTTAATTATTTAACCTCCAGACACTCTCCAGTTTATATTCACATATGTCATAAAGTTAAGCTATAAATGTGAAATTTTTCTTTGTCTCAAAAATTGAGACCTTTGCTAACTTATAATTACTTTCGCCCCATAAGCAAGTACTAAGGTACAAAGTTATACTGAAATGAAGGAGGGATGACAATTTAAATTACAATCCTTTATATCAGAGTAGGAGGCTTATTTTTCCTTTTGGCCAGAACTTTTCAAGATGATATTCCTGGGGCCCTGAAATGGTATGGTGGAAAGCCAGTGCACTACTTTAACTTAGTAAGAATGCATTACAGCATGTCCAGAAATTTTGAAGGTCACTGGTAGCTTAAAACTAGCTTAAAAGTGATGATATTTACATCAAAGTATTTGGCAAATACTCAAATCAAGGGCCCTCCTCAAAGAGTCAGTTTTTAAACAATTGTCAACACAATTATCTGTATGTTATCAAATAGTGCACAGGTTGCTTGTCTCTTTCAGAGTAAAAGTAATTACTTATTTCTGCTCACCTACATCTCATCAGTACTAAATGCAGCATTGTTACCTTCCAAATATTATTACTTCTTGTAATCACTATTTTTTTAAATGATGTTCAAGGGCAACAAGGTTAGCTATATAGTTTGAAAAGGTGAAGGTGCAGCTAATGAAATTTTAGATTGTTTGCATAAGACTAGAATTTTTAAGCTATCAAATTAGTGACACAATTTCAGAAAAGCATAAAAGTGATGATGAAACTGTAACATTATTATTTTGGTTCAGGTACAAAATATTATTTATTTATTTTTGTTTTCTTCTTATTTATTCATTTATTTATTCCAGTGCCAGGGATCAAACTTGGGACCCTGTGCTTGCTAGGCAGGCACTTATGCTGCTGAGCTATACCCCCAGCCCAATACAAAGTATTTTAGTTCTGACAAATATTCTACACATAAAATATTTATTTACAAATAAAACAGAATTTGAATATTTTTAAAAATAGACTACTGGGGCCGGGGAGATGGCTCAGTGGAATAAGTGCTTCCTTGGCAAGCGCAAGGGTCTGAGTTCAATCCCCTGTTTCACCAAAAAAATAAATAAATAAAATAGATTGCCGGATAAGATACCCCACCAAATCTACCCCTATGTCTTGTCTACTGTGGGGCTGCATGAAACAGAAACCCATAGGTCTCTCATTTTCAAATAAGGAATAGTGACCTTTCTAGTAAACCAATTCTACAGTTTACCAGAGTAAGTACATGCTAATGTTTTGAGAACAAAATTGATTAACCCAGGAAATCAATTTAAGGAAATGTGACTTTGGTCACAGAGACATAGTGTTGTACAAGTTTTGTTGCAAGAGAGATGCTTGTTAAACTAGCCATAACATCAACAAATCACATCCACAGGGAAAGTAAAATGAGCTCTACAGAATATTACTTATCAAATGGCACTGATGGATGTCATTTAATATTTAATACAAACAACAGGGAGAAGTATAGGCTATGGCACAAGGAAATGTACACTGGAAGCAGAAATGATATGTGAGCTATGTGCATATAGCAAAGGGTATTGCTAGAGAAATAAAAAAAAAATTATACCTGGGTACCAGGCCCATAATGCCTTCCATACAGACATATTAGTAGCCACTAACCTGCTTCTTCATCTAGATCCATTATTGAAAGAAACACTTCAAAACATATATATGGTTTAATTAATTAATCAAAATTTTATTACAACTGACAGGCACTGAGTTTAGTAGGAGTTACATCAGTGATGAAAGCAGACAGCAAAATATTCTGCCTTCATCTGGATATAGTGTAGAAGGCAACAGCCAATAAGCCAAATAAATGAGTTGATATCTGATGGATTTCTGCCCTACATAGATGACAATACCATATAGTTCAGCTTAATATGTTAGAAGATGATAGATAGTACTAAGACAGACAAAGCAGGACAGAGCGAGAGAGCATCTGGGCATGGAGTATAGAAAATGAATCAGGGCAGTGGGGAGCAGGGGAGGCCTTCACTGGGACAGCGAGCTCAGCATGCCATGTAGAGAAACTGGCAGAGAGAGAGGGACTTCACTGCTCTTTCAAGGGGTGAACACAGGAGACTTGGAGAACAAGGTCAAGACAAAAACATTTCCTCAGAAAATTATAGCACCAGAAAAGGTGGTTGATATGGACTTACTTAAGATGTGTGTCTCAAAGCCATATCCATGAACACAAATAGACACAGAAGGACACAATTTTAGTGTTGAGGTTGAAACATGATTTCTTACATAGACCAAGCAGTGGGACAAGCAACTTGACTGCCAAGCATTTAGTTTTTCTCTGATGTTTGGCAAGGAAAGAAACTGAGCTTGTTATTAAGCCAAATCCAAATTCTGCAACAAAATATGGGTTACATTTCCAAAGCTGATTGTTATCTAAAGAATGTATTAGAAAATAATTGGTCATATCTTGCAGTTGAAGCTTCCATGGAGGGTGGTTATTAGCTTGACATCATTTAGAATGCCCTACGTAAACTTCAGTGAGATTTTTCCTCATAATTTTGATTCATGTGTCATCTGAACATCTACAACTATCTGAGGAACAGTGCTAAAAGACACTGCCATTTCAAAAAAAAAAAAAAAACCCTATAATTATGACAAAAGAATTTCTAACTTAGAAGAAATAATGACAAAGAGGTAGAGTCTATTGTAAATGAAATATGATTCACGGCCTTCAAACTGAACACAGACATCAAGCATTCCAAAGGACATTGCCCTCACAGATATAATATGGCACTGCATATACTATCTGGTTTAAGACTCAGGCAGCAAAATTTGAAGGTGAGTCCCAGCTCTGCCATTTAAATAGATACAAGGGTTTAAGTGAGTTACTAAACTTTCACATTCCTCAATTTTCAAGACATATCAAACTTTTTCCATTTATTTTTATTTTTATTTTTAAAAGAATAATAAAAACTACACAGAATTTCAAAACAAGATGATAGGATATTTATAGCGGTTGTTATGTTGCACAGTATTATCTTCAAAATAGTGGCTCATATTGCCAGACATAGGCTCTTAAGATTGGTAAACAATATAACACCAACTATTCTTTTCAGGGAACTAACAAATTAGTAGAACAATTAATTAATATATATTAGTTATAATATATTCCTTTAATTTTTTCTCCTTTCCTCCATCCTAGTTATTCTTTCCTTTTTGAGCAGTTTCTTGCCCTTTCACAATGTCTATTGTACCTTTTACATCTTATTTACTCTTTCATTTTCTCACACTAGAGAGACCGTGTGATATTTAAACATGTGAGTCTGATTTATTTCACTTACAAGTAGGTAAATGGATGCAACTAGGCCTATTTAAATTAACACCAACCTCACAGCATTAATATGCCTCCCATGTGGGTTAATAACATATACCTAAAAAACTTAGAATGTTGCCTACTATGTGATAGAAACGAAGTAAGTAATTAAGAGCATGGTAACTGTTGCGATGACTAGGTAGACTTGAGGACTTGAAAACCAGTGAGGCATGCTAAGTATAAACAAAGCTGTGCTCCAGTTTGAAGTCTCTATGCTTCATTCCACCTGGTACAAGTCATTCCACAGCCTGATGCGATCATTCAAGCCTAAATAAAATAAGGGGCCGAGGGAAATATTGTTATACAAAAATAAAACACCAAGCTTGAAAACAGTTTATTCTGTTCCTTGCATGCTCCCTTTTACCCTCATGTACGTGTCTCACTTACTTTAATAAGAAAGCTACTTTGTCATCTCCTTGAACATTTACAAATCCCAACTTATGAAGTCTAAATTTAGAAACAGTAATATTAAGTACTCAGATCTTAAAGCTTTACGGGAGCACAAATGAATTTTCTTTACAAAACATTCTGGTCTGAATGTCCTCCCTGCCCCTACCTTTCAGAATTCTTGTCTTGAAATGTAATTGCTGATGGATTGTATTAAGATATAAGGCCTTTAGGAAGCAGTCAGGTAGTAGAAGCAGGGCCTTCATGAAATGTTGGGGATTTTGTAAAAGAGTTGGAGGGGCAAGTTTGTACTTTTTGCCCTTTGTTCCTTGTGAGGACATAGATTCGCACCCTCCAAAAGGATGCAGTAACAAGGCACTGTCTGGGAGGCAGAGAGCAGCCCTTACCGTACAAGAAACCTATCATGCCTTTGTCTGGAATTCACACTCCAGAATTAGGGGAAATAATTTTCTGTTGCTTACAAATTACTGAATTAGTAGCATTTTGCTACACCAGAAAAATGTACTAAGACATAAAGACATGCTAATGCCTTATAATCTGGCATTACTTTCCTTCAGTCAAAAATATGTAACTCTTTATGCCTTAATTAACAAAACTCTAGGCACAGAATGCAGTGTGGTGTAGGATAGGGAATCTAGCAGTGTAAACCTGCGTTCTGGATATGGAACTTTAGACATCAATAGATTTCAGCAAATTACTGAAGGCCTTAGAGCTCCCTTTTGTATATTAAGAAAACAGAGATAAGACTAATTTGGAAAATAAATGTAAAAGTATTTTATAAACTAAAAATACTAAGCAATTATCCAAGAACAAGCCCTGGTTTGGATACTCATATATCCATTGGGGGCCCTCTATAAGAGAAGAACACCAAGCTATGAAGGTAAAACTAGACAAAGGAAACAAGTCAGCAAATCATAGACACTGAGATGCCGAAAAGTATCATGAATATCATGTAACGCAATAATACAACATGACGTGTCTAATAGTGGCACAATATAACTACCAAAAGTCCTCAGTTTACATTTAAATTTACTCTCAGTATTGTACATTCTGTGCATTCAGTTGAATGTATAATGACTACAGCCAGTATTACAATACCATACAAAATGGTTTCATTGTCCTAAAAATCCTGTGTGGTCCAATATTTTAACCGTTCTTCCTACCTTCTAAACCCCTAAAAACCACTAATTCTTTTCTTATCTTCATATTTTGTCTTTTCCTGAATGTCACATACTTAAAGGTAGATTTATGTAGCTTTTTTATACCAGCTTTTTCACACAGTAGTAAGCCCTTACAGTGCCTCCAAGCATTTTCATGGCTCGATACCTCATTCCTTCTTAGTGCCAAATAATATTCTACTGTCTGGAAGTATTATATTTTTTATCCAGTTTTCCAGTGACGGACCTCTTGTTTATTTCCAGGTTTGGACTATTATAGATAAAGCTTTTATACATCACTTCCCAGCCTTTTTGGCTAAGATCAAATGTGTAATCTCTGTACAGATTTTTGTATGGATCTAAGTTTCTAACTCCTTGGATAGATATCAAATAGCATGAGTAGTTGATTATATGGTTAATGCAGTTTTAGTTTTATAAGAATATATGAAACTGTTACAAAGAGGATATAGCATTTTACATTCCCACTAGTAGTGGATATAGATACCTGTTGTTTTGTATTCTTGTAGGCACCTAATATTACCAGGGTTCTTTTTCACCTTGGCCCTTTTCATAGCTATAATGTAAATGGACCTATAGCATAGTAGGATTTCAGTGTTTAATGCTGGGTGATGTGGCACACCTTTTCACATTCTTATTATCTTCTTTAGTGAGGTTTCTGTTAAGCCCTTTGACACATATCTTGAAATAAGTGTATTCATTTTCTTGTTGTTGAACTTTAAGAGTATTCTACGTTTTTATTCGATGTGTCTTTTGCAAACATTTCATTCCTCTCTGTTGCATGTCTTCTCATTTTCTTGATAATGTCTACACAATGTAGGCTTTTTAAAATTTTAATGATCATCTAGCTTATCAGTTCTTTCTTCCATGAAGAATGTCTCTGGCTTTTAATCTGAAATCTGATTTTCATATTGGAGGTCATTTAGGTTCTCTACCATATTATCTTCTGGAAGTTCTATAGTTGTCCCCTTTCTGTTAGATCTCTGATTCATTTTGAGCTAATTTTGGCGGAAGGTATAAGACTTGATTTTAGACTCACTGAATTGGATGTGGTTATCTAGTTCTTCAAGCACCATTTCTTGTTGACTTCCATTTCTCTGTATTGCAGTGCATTTATTTCTTTGTCAACCATTGATTGATTATATTTATGTGGGTCTATGGGCTCTGTTCCATTCCACTGATCTTATTGCCTCTTTTTCTTCTCCCATATCCCACTGCCTTAATTATTGCAGCTTTATAATGTCTGAACGTTGATTGAATTGTGTGAGTCTTCCAACTTCGTTTTTCTCCCTCTAATGTCAGCTGTTCTGGGTCCTTTTCCTATGCATATAAAGTCAGTTTATATACAAAACAAATTTTCTGGAATTTTAACTGGAACTGCACTGACTCTACAGATCCAGTAGGAAAGAACTGAAATCTTGACAACACAGAGTCTTCCTACTGAGGTACAAGGAGTATCTCTCCATTATTCAGTTTCCTTGATTTATTTTTTTATCGAATTTGTTTTTTATTTTTATTTTATTTGGCAGAACTGGGGATTGAATTCAGGCCCTTGTGCTTGGTAGGGAAGCACTTTTTTCACTGAGCCATCTCCCCAGCCCCCAGAGTATTTTTTCTCATGTAGATATTGTATATATTTTGCTAGATTAGAATATAATGTTTCATTTTGAAGTTTCTAATATATACATATATATTTTTCTATCTTTAATTCCAAATTCCACCTGTTCTTTGCTGGTATGTAGGAACGTGATTAACTTTCATATATTAACTTTATATCCTACAACTTTGTTACAATCACTTAGTAGTTCTAGGAATCTTTTGTCCATTACATCAGATTTTGTACTTAATCATATTATTTTCAAATGAAGATATTTTCTTTCCCTATACTATTTATTTCTAGCTTTTGTCTTATTGCACAAGCAAGAATTCCCAGTACAATGATGACAAGGAGCAAATGAGAGGGAACAGCCCTGTCCTGTCCATGATCTGAGTGGGGAAACTAGATTTTCATCATTAAGCATGATGTTTGCTTAAAACTGTTACAGATATTATTTATGAATCTGAAGAAGTTCTCATCTGCTTATAAGTAACAGAGTTTTATTGTGTATAAAACTTGGATTTTTGTCAAGTGTATCTTTCCCATCTGAAATGAGACTGATTTGTCACTTTTCACTGCTGATATGATAGATTACATCAATGGATTTTCAAACTATAAACCAGGAACTGGCCTTATATTCTTGGGATAAATACCAGTTGGTTATAGTTTATGTCCAGTTTGTTATAGTTTATAATTATTTTTATACATTATTCAATTTGATTTGCTATTATTTGGTGGAAGATTTCACCACCTATGTTCATGAAATATCAGTTATAGCTTTCTTTTCTTCATTTGTCTTCATCAGGCTTGGTAACAGTGTAATGTTGCTAAATAATTATTATTCTGTACAAAATTGGTAATAATATCTTCCTTAAATGTTTGACAGAATTCACACACTAGTGAAACCATCTAGGCTGGCTAGTTGCTGACTTGGAAGGTCATTATTGACTCAGCTTCTTCAATATTATTAATTTTCTTCTTGAGTAAACTTTGGTTTGGTCTCACAGACTCCTCAGTGCCTGTTCTAGGAACATGCCCTCTCTTTGCTTCTCTCTGTCCCTAGGTTTTATCACCCTTAACTTTGTTGCCACCTGCTGAATAATTCTCTGGACTCTGCTTTCCTTAATGTCCTGATCTAAGCAGGCTCTCTTCTGGGAATATCTCACTCTCTGGGCTCCTGACATGGGCATTGGCTGGTAGGCTTGGTTCTGATTGACAGTCTGTAGCCCCTACATGAGGTATCTTCCCTCAGGGAGATTTGAACTTTTCCAATATATTGTGTTGGCAACACCGGGATTTTAAGCAGCCTTGCTTTGTATTCTACACACCCCTGTTAGTGAATTGCATCTGATGGGCTCCTTCTTCATGGTGCCTTCTCTACACAGGATATTCTGTATCTGAGTATCTGTGGGCCTTGGAGTCTTCTGTGAAACTCCTACATGGCTCTGTCTTTAGCCCACCATAACATCATGCTCCTCTCAGGCTTTTAGCACTCTGCTAAATGCTGAAATTCACAAATATTTTCTTTTTTTTTTTTAATAAGGCTACATATATTTTATTTATTTATTTACTTATTTGTTTATTTTGGAGGAACTGGGGATTGAACTCAGGCCCTTGCACTTGCCAGGGAAGTGGTTATTCTTCTGAGCTATCTCCTTGGCCCTCCACAAAGGTTTTCAACATTTTTGTCTCCACCTCACTTGCTGACTTAGGTGGTATAGGATGCCTAGAGTGGTCTAGTTTTTAATATTTTTCCACTTTTGTGACTGAGTTCATAGTTTATGAGAAGATTGGGCCTAAGAATAATGACACAGGCCACTGGGAACATGGTTTAACACTCTCTCTCTCTTTCCCTTTCCTGACTTTCACAGCAGCTTTCTCTTGTCATTCCCCTGACCCATGATATTTTTCTGCCACACTGTGAGCCAAAAACGAAAAAGCAACAAAACCAGTTGACCGTGGATCACAATACCTGAAACCATGAGCAACAATAAGCCTTCTTAGGGCCAGGGAGATGGCTCAGTGAAATAAGCTGTTCCCTGGCAAGGTACTGAGAAGAAGAAGAAGAAGAAGGAGGAGGAGGAGGAGGAGGAGGAGGAGGAGGAAGAGGAGGAAGAGGAAGAGGAGGAGGAGGAGGAAGAAGAAGAAGGAGCCTTTCTTCCTTTAAGTTACCATTTTCAAGTATTTTTTTCACAGATAAAAGTTTAACTGTTTGGTCTGTTCATCTTTTCACTTGTTACAACAGAATGGCAACTCAAGGCTCTTCTCATGCAAAACCAGAAACCAGGTGGAGCATAGTGTTTTCTGCTGATTAATTGCCTGATATGCTATTGTAACAGATTTTCCATACATTTTTAGATTGCTTTAAACATCTCTTTAAATGACAATGGTTTTATAATGTAACTTTTATAGAGTATAGAAAAATAATTTATACATTCTTCTAATGTTTCCTGCATTAAAGTTGCTTTTATCTTCAAAAATTGTTAACAACTTTTGGGCAATATCTATACATTTTTAAAAACCCTATTTTATTATTTATTTATTTGGTACATGGTTTCATTATCGGGCTTGGATTTGTAGTGATCTTCCTGTCTCAGCCTCCCTAGCACTGGGATTATAGGCCTGAGCCACCTTACCCAGTTTCAGTGGCTGGCACAGTGTGCCCATTCCAGGGTCTGCACGGCATGTGGTACTAAAGATTGAACCCAGGTCCTTGTGCTTGCCAGGAAGGCACTAAGACCACCAAGCTGTCTCCTCAGCCCAACATCGTATAGCTTTTCTGAAGTTATCATATTTGGGAAAATTATCTGGTTAACCCTACAATCAGATCGCTTCATGTTCTCCTATCTAGAGATTAACTTAATATATTCTTTGATTTCACCATTTAGTCAACTTATTTTCAAATTATGTTATTTTATCAATTTTGGTGATATATCACATCAATAAGAAGCCAAAATATTTTCATAATACATCTATATAATTAATGCTTCTTCATTACTTTGGTCATTAAACAAATCCAAAAGTCAAATTTATTGCCTCTACTACAACTTTATGTTGGAAACTGTTCTGAAAGTGGGATGGTTAGCAGTTTAATTATGAAAGAATAATATTGTAATCCACATGAATATGTTACACAAAGTCAAATTAAATGCATTGTCATCTAAACCCCTATGCTGGATCTTGAAAATATTCATGGCACTCCAATGCTATCTTAGATTAAAAGTATGCCATCAGAGAATTTGAAGTAGAAGGTGACATACTTCTGGCCAACTGTACCTAAATCTCTTATTTTCCAAAAATTTCTAAAACTTTTTTGACTATGCAAACAAAACATTTGTGCCTCTCCTAGAGTCATGACAGACTCCCATGAAGATGAAATTTAAATTTTATTATCTCCACAGCAAACCTTTCTCTGAAGATTTAACCCTTCTTACCATTAGAAAACTCTCTTGCTTTACTGTTCTTAGTGGGCTTTATTTATTTATTTATTTATTTATTTATTTATTTATTTATTTGTTAAGAAAGGGTCTACAGGGTGTTCAGGGTCTCACTACTAGATCAGACTCATAGTGATTCTGTTTACAGCCTCCCATGAGCTGGGATTACAGGCGTGCACCACCATGTCCAGTCTCAATTGCCATCTCAGTGCACCCTTGGGGCAAGGCCAGCATTGCATGCCCTGGGATTGGACTCCTGTCCTTGTGCCTGCTTGCAGGTGCTATATAATCTGCTGAGCTATTTGACTGGCCCTCCAAGCAGGCTAAGGCAAAGTAATATGGTGTAATTACTGTATGTTAAGTCCCATGGACTTTAGAACCAATATTCCTGGCTGTATCATTTTTTGTGTTTCAGTTTTCTCTTGAAAATTAAGGGCTGTCAAGATAGCTCAGCAAACTAAAGCAGGGATCAGGGTTTAATCCCCTGCACCACCTGCCCCTGGGGCATGCTGAGATAGCAGCTGATGCTGGGTGTGGTGGTAAATACCTATAATCCCAACCCTTTAGAAGCTAAACCCAGGAGGATCAGTACAAGTCTGATCTGTGTAGTGAGACCCTGTAGACCTTGTACTAAAAAAAAAGAAAAGAAAATGGGAATAGTACACTAATAATACTAGTAATTGCCCATTTAGTTTTATAAGGATTAAAAAAGCAATATACACAAATGTTTGCGGAGTTAAAACACATAGTAAACACTTATAAAGTATTGTATAATATTTTAGTATTTGATGTAAAAAAACTACTTCCCTTCTTTCCTCCAAAATTTAGGGTATCACAAGCCAAATACAGTTTCAAAGGTTAAAATACAATTAATACCTACAATAATTAAAATGATGTGTGTACTAAAGATGAGAAAAACAATAAGAGACAGGGGTTAAAGCTACACATAAAATGCAAAGGTCATGGGAAAGATCCTTTCTTTTTCATAAAAGAAGGAAATATTCTTGGTTCAATGCATCCTGTAAAGTAGGGTTGCTCAGTTGAAGGACTCTATTGGGATATTCATCAGCTGGGTTTCCTCAATTGTTCTTCCTGTTTGTAATAAGATACTAGAAAACAATATTAGTACTTAAGGGTCAAACACCTCTCCATCTTTCTCATCTGCTTCAGGTCTTACACCACAGAGATGCATTTGAATTAGTCAAGTTTTCTTTGAAGTCGTCTCCTCAATGACTGGCTTAGATTTAGCAAATAGATTTTGGCAGCAATTGATCAGGCTATGCTGAAATGAAAGGAACACCTTACTTCTGCTGCTGCTTGTGATTCTGTGGGCAAGCCAAAAGGAGGCATGTAATGGGCAAACGAGCATAATTTTCAAAACTGCATTTTGCAAAATAAGGAAGAAAAACCATTAAAACCATTGTATGTGATCTGCTAGTTAAAAATAAAGGATTTTAATTTTTATGAAAACTGTAAATTTGTTGTGCTAATTGAAAGGGTAATTGAGACTGTAACATTAACTCCCACAATTGCAATTCTCTGATCTAAAAAATAAATTGAGGCAATTCTTAAGATATGGATTCATTATTATCAATCAGAGAGTAAGCCTCTAATGTGTCATCATTGTTGATGCTTCTTCCAAGATAAGAAAGACATTTTAGAGTTCCACGTCAAAGGTGACATTCTCCATGACAGATCGTAATGAATAGATGCCTTTCACATGAATTACTACTTCAGTTAACACTTGTACAGGGGCCTGAGATGCGGCCCAAGGGTAGAGCCCTTGCCTTGAAAGCACAAGGTCCTGGGTTTGATCCATAGCACTACAACAAATAAAAATAAACCTAATTGTATGAATTTATAGTACTTTGGAGCATATATATTTGCTAATCATAAATTAATTAAAAATATAAACCATTCTTTCAATAAGTGATCAGTTTAAACAGTTGAATCACGTATGGTTTTGAATTAGTATTGTCACATACCTTGAATGGAAATCAGAGTGACAGTTCTGTAATATTCGCTTTTTTCTGTGACTGCATTGAGAGATATTTTAAAAATTCTTGGGGCTGGCAAGATAGCTCAGCAGTCTAAAGCACCTGCTTAGGTAAGCTTAGGCAGGTGCAGGGGATTGTGGTTTGATCCCCAACACCACATGCTGTGCCAGCCCTGTCCTCAGGGTGGGCTGAGTAGGCAAAAAAAAAAAAAAAAAAAATTCTAAAGATACTTTTTATGTCCCAACACGAAATAAAGTAAAATATGGAATTAGTGGATTTCTGCTAATCATAATCATTTTGATTTTTATTAGCGTACAAAAAATGAAATACATCTTTAGAATAACTTGACCTTTTTGAATTTTTAAATTGTGGTAAACTATATACCATAAAATCTTCCATTTTGGCATTTTCAGACATACAATTCAAGAGCATTATTTACACTCACAGTGTTGTTCAACCATCACCACTGTTTCCTAAATTTTTTTTTCATTTATTTTTATTTTATTAAAATACAAATGTCAATCAGACAGTTTCAAGACACCTTAACCATACACATTCGATGAATTAATACATTGCAAACTGTTTTCATAACGTTTTGGTATTGTACAAGGTGCATACATGATATTATATTTATAGATATTATTTTAGCAGATATCTCTTATCAGTGAATTAAGAGTGTAGTTGCTTACTTATCTTATTTTTTTATACCTGAATTATATCAAAAATTCAATAATTATTTATCTAGTGGATGACCATAGTACTAAAAGCCGACATAATATCCTGCCCAACCACCATTAGTGCAGATCTTGCCTCTCATAGAATTATGTAGAAGCACAGCGTTATCTATCCCAACTGTACTGTCTATACACACACATCATGATTTTTTCTTTCTACAACCCTTCCTTTGTCTACACCTATCAAAAGTGGGCACTCCATTGACATTCAACTAACTTAGGTGCTTGAACTCAACACCGCAATCCAACACAGTCCAGCATTCTACAACCATAGTGAGTTATTCAAAGAAATTGTCGACCATATCCACTTACAGCTCAGCTTAATATTATGGGCTCACGATGTATACTTCATTTTTATACTTTTCTGCTGGATGGTTAAGACCCAGGTAGATCAAGACTTATATACCATCCTAAATTTTTTATTACCATAAAAATCTATCACCAGTAAGCAATACCCTCTAATTCTGTCCATCTTCACCTTAGTCCCTGAGAACTTCTAATCTGTCTCTGAATTTGTCTATTTTAGAAATATCCCATCAAAGCAGCTGCACATTTGTCCCTTTCTGTGTGGCTCATTTCACTTGGTATGACATTGTCAAGTTTTGTTTATGTTGTAACACAGGTACATATAAACTATATTTCTTCTTATGGGTAACATCCCATTCTATGCATATACTATATTTTGTTTATTTTTCTGTTGATGAACATTTGGAATTTTCTATCTCTTAACTAGTATGAATGAGGCTGGAAGGAACACTAACAAACAACATGCAAGTATATATTTGAAACTGTTTCAATTCTTTGGGCCTTACACCTAGGAGTGGAACTGCTGGACCATATTATAATTCCATGTTTAATTTTTGAAGATCTATCAAGCTGTTTACATGGTGACTGGCAACATTTTACATCCACACTAACAATGTAAAAGATTCCCAGTGTCTCTAAGTCCAGAAACACTTATTTTATATATATATATATATATATATATATATATATATATATATATATAAATATATATATTTATATATATGGCATAAAGTTGTATCATTGTGATTTTGATTGGCATTTTCATAATGATAAGTGATATTGGGATATTTTTGTGTTTATTGGTCATCTGTTTATTTTGTTTATATAAATGTCTATTCAAGCCTCCTTTCCACTTTAAAACTTAATTGTCTCTTTTTCATTCAAGTTTAGGAGTCCTTTACATATTTTGTAATATTCATCTCACCATATTTATAATTCACAGCTATTTTCTCCTATTCTGCAGGTTGTCTTTTCATTTTCTTGATGATGAAATTTTGCCTTTTTAAGAATAGTATTCAAATTATTTTCTTTGGGATATAAAGGGAATCAGAGGTATTTAAAATACTAATTACAGCAGTAATTGAAAATATTGTCCTGAAAATGGATTTTCCTCTCAACTGATTCACTATTCTTAATGGAGAATAGATTAATTAACCTTGTTTTTGTATGTATAAGTAAGCAATTGTTTTAATTAAAGTAGCTCTGCAATAGAATTTTGTGATTTAAAATGAAGAAATGAGAGAAGAAATGAACATTTGTTTCATTTATAGAACAATTTTCTCACTTTAACCCAAAGAATGACTATTGAGGTTAGATGCTATTAGAAGAGGATATACTATATGGAGGAAGGAATTGTGCTAGTTTAGTGGAAGGAACATATGTTATATTGGCAAGTTCAAAGAAGCATGAATAGGTATGTAATCATGTAGAAACAAGAAAAGAAAGGAACTGAAGAATATTCTCATTCTAGAGACTATAAATATTAGATGAACCATAGTGCTGGGGAGATGGCTCAGTAGAATAAGCACTTCCCTGGCAAGTGCAAGGATCTGAGTTCAATACAGTTCTAAAAAAAAAAAAAAAAAAAAGAATGCAGAATTTATCCAAATGCACAGAACATGTAATTCAGAACAACACTGGAAAACTCTCCTTTTGATTTCCTTCCTGTGAAATGTCCTCCTCATATTAATTGTATTATAAACGAAAACTATTTATAAATGAAAACATAAACACATCATTTGTAGAATCAAAAATACAGCAAGTATCATTTCAGAAGAACAAGAGAGAAGTTTGAAGTTTAAAAATCACAGAAAAGCAGACCCAGAGACCAGCCAGAGACAGCGCGGCCGAATCCGCCATCCGCCTTCATCCCGCCCACGCCCGCCCAGCCAGAGACCGGCCTAAGACAGTGGCTGACTCCAGCGGCCTCCTGGATCCCACCCCAGGCTTGCCCAGCGAGAGCGAATTTACAGGACTCACCAGGCGTCCCAGATCAGTGAGAGTGTGGTGAGTCTGAGGGAGAGCCTTTGGCTTCTTCCCACACGCGCTTCACGGATCCCTGTCCCCAACCCCTCCAAGCCAGTGACTGGCCTGAAACCTCAGGACCCACTCACCAACACCTCCCCGGAACCCCCGACCTAAAGCCCACTGATCGAGTGGGAATTTGCCCGATTCTCTGGGCATCAAAGGTCAGTGAGTGTAGAACTCCAGGCCCGTCATGCCTGAGATACATTTCCCAGGGATTACCTGCCCGCCACGCCCCGTGGCCCGGTGACAGCTCCAGGCACACTGTGCCAGAGAAACATTTCCAGGTGATTACCGGACCCACCCCACAGCCCCAGACCCAGTGCAGGTCGGCCTAGAGTGAGAACTCCAAGCCTGCCACGCCGGAGGGACATTTCTCAGCAATCCACGGTCCCACACTACGGACCGAAACCCAGCACAGCCTGGCCTGTGAGTGAGGGCTCCAGACCCACTTCACCAGAGGGACCTTTCCCAGCCTTCTCAGGTTACGGCCTGTAGACCCGAACCCAGCACAAGTTGGCCAGCTCAGTACAGCCTACTCAGTGAATAAGATCATCCACTATCCTTTTGTGAGCCCAGAAGACCCACCAAAGCCCAGGCCCACCCACCTGGGGAACGACCTGCCTGACACAGGAGGGCTGAACCCAGGAACCAACAGAGGGGAACCAAAGGAACTGCAGCAAAAAAGGAACTGAACACAACAGCTAGACCCAGGATAAGCATACCTGGAAAATCTCAAACTTAATAGACTGGCACCTGAATCTCATAACAAGCTAAGGTTATAGCTGCACCAAAGCTCTACACCAAAGGTCAAAGATCAGTGCTATACAAAATGACAAAGAGAAGGGGAAAAATGCAATCCCAGACCTCGAGTCCATCAGGAAGGGCAGAGGACACTAGTTCAGCTGCAACAAATGAACTAACAGATACAGCAGCAAAGGAACAACAGCGGAAAGCTATAGAGGAAATAAAACAAGAAGTAATACCCCAAATTAAAGAAGAAATATTTGAATACATACTATCTGAAATAAAGAATGAATTCCAGAAACATTGGGTGGAAAAACTATGCTCACCCAGAACAAGTGCAGAGAGCACTATTCCAACTGATATATATGAATTAACAGCATCTGAAGCAAAGAAACAACAGCAGAAAGATCATGAGGAACTCAAAGCAGAAATAAGTTCTGAAATCAAAAAAGAACTTTTTGAAGTCATAGGATCTGATACCGAAACAAGTCCAGAAATACACAGAGGAAATCCAGCTTGGAAGAAACACAGCAGAAAAAGAATTAATAACTACCTCTAAAGAAGACATGGATAAAAAAATTGAGGAGATCAGAAATATGATGGATTCCTTGAATGAGCAATACAGAAAAGAAATAGAACACATGAAACACAGTCAAAGAGATATAGAAGAACTAAAAATAGCAATCACGAGTCTACAAAACCATCTGAGTGAAA
>PVKA01007989.1:0-74971 GCA_004027165.1 Ctenomys sociabilis
AACAACTAAAATCAATTGAGTCAGATAAGGCAAAGTGAATGGCATATGCTGCAGGATACTAATCAGCTTTTCTTCTGGATGGTTAACAACCTAAGTTCACAAGTCAGAGTTGGAGAAATAGAAGAGCCACAAGGCCAGCCAACATTTTGGCCCTAGCCTTTCAAGGTCAGCGAAGACTCAGGACATAGGAGAACCTGTAATGCAACATCATGAAACTCAGGTGAGCTCCAAATTTTCTGAACAAGGAGATTACGGAGCCACAGAGGAAAGAGATTGAAGTTCTATAGTGTGCCTGGGAAGAGTCACATGGAGAGAAAACTTTCTCTCAGGCTCTCACAGAGAGCAAACTGGTCAAGCATTGGCCGTGACTCATCCACATGGATGACACAGACAAAGGATCTACAGAATAATGTACAGGACTACAAGATAAACCCTGAGAGGACTTCACTGACACATAAGAAATATAAAGTACATGTATTGGTATATAAGTCTTGCTCTATCTAGGTCTTAACCATCCAGCAGAAAAGTATAAAAATGAAGTATACATCGTGGGGCCATAATATTAAGCCGAGCTGTAAATGGCTATGGTCGACAACTTCTTTGAATAACTCACTATTGTTGTGGAATGCTGGACTATGTTGGCTTGTGGTGTCGAGTTCAAGCACCTAAGTTAGTTGAATGACAACGGAGTGCCCACCTTAGACAGGTGTAGACAAAGGAAGGGGTGTGGAAAGAAAAAATCATGATGTGTGTGTATAGACAGTACAGTTGGGATAGATAACGCTGTGCTTCTACATTATCCTATGAGAGGCAAGATCTGCACTAATGGTGGTTGGACAGGATATTATGTCGGCTTCTAGTACTATGGTCATCCACTAGGAAAATAATTATTGAATTTTTTATATAATTCAGGTATAAAAAATAAGATAAGTAAGCAGCTACACTCTTAATTTACTGATAAGAGACATCTGCTAAAATAATATCTGTAAATATATCATGTATGCACCTTGTACGATACCAAAACATTATGAAAAGTTTGCAGTGTATTAATTTATCGAATCTATCTTGTTAAGGTGTCTTGAAACTGTCTGATATTTGTACTTCAATAAAATAAAAAATAAAATTATAAAATACTTTTAAGATCTAGAGCAAGATGGAAATTCTCCAACAAAAATGATACAATGTAGTTTTATATACAGTATTACACAAGCATGTCAAAACTTTACTGGTAAGCAGATATTTTTAGAATATCTGTTGCTTCAGCCTAGGTAAGTGTTCCTGCACTAGAATCTGCTCCTGATTTTGCTGCCCACACAAACATAATCTTGAGGTTTTCACAGAAGGAAATCACACATAAAGACAAAGCTCCATAGGGTGCTAGGGTTATCTAGCCATTCCTAAGTTTTCCCTAGACACAGCTGGGGGCAAACAGGGCCCATAGGCACCAAAATGTGTAGAAAACTAAAATTAATCTAGAAATCCTCCTGACCTACACATACTCTTTTACTGTAGGTTTTTTTTTTTTTTTTTTTTTTTTTCCAAATAAATCTTTTTCTGGCTAGGAAAAAGATGAGCTTTGATGTACGTAAGACCTATTAGGTATATTCTTAAGTTCAAGTTCAAATATAGTGTTAACAAGGAAACCATCATTTTTCTTCCTAGTCATAGAATATTCATTATATAATTAATATAAGAAAAATAGTATTTCTTATTTTGGCTTTTTACAGTTGTTATCCAATGCTTTAGGTATAATCAACTGGCATGATATCTTAAAATAATTGGAGCAAAAAGTACTTAGGGAGAATAGGGATGTAGCTCAGCGGTAGAGTACTTGCCTAGCAAATCCAAGGCCCTAGGACCTATCCCAGCACCTCTAAACCTTAGCAAATCAAACCAAAACACAAATGCATGTGTACGTGCATGTATGTCCTAAGGACTATTCTGTAAATTGCTGAAAATAAAGCCTGATGCCTGAGTTTGAGTAAAGATATTACTGTTAGGTGTAGTGGGGCAAGCCTATAACCCCAGCACTTTGGGAAATTGAGGCAGGAGAATTATAAATTTGCACCCAGCCTAGGCAATTCAGTGAGACCCTGCCTTAAAATAAGACATAAGGACTAGAGATGTAGCTCAGTGTAGAGTGATTGCCTAGTATACACAAGGCCCTGGGTTCAATCCTCAGTATGCAAGGAAGTACAGGAGGGAGGGAGGGAGGGAGAAAAAGAGGCAGGGGAGAAGGAGAGAGGGAAGAAGGCAGAGAGGAGAGACAGAGAAAGAGAGAGAGAGAGAGAGAGAGAGAGAGAGAGAGAGAGAGAGAGAGAGAGAGAGAGGTGCAGGCAGGCAGGCAGATGAGCTGTAAATATTGTTCAGTGCAAAGACTGGGAGGAGAGGGCGGGAGGGAGAGAAGGAGAAAGAAGTAACAAAGTGAATATAGTCTTTTTCATAAAATCCTAAACAGCATAGTTTCTAGAAAATTCCACTCTTTTATCTGAGAGATAAATTTGAGGGAGGAAATAACATTTGTTATTCTGCATGATTCTTTTTACAACTCTGTTTATCTAAACCTTGTCTACATTCCACAGTGAAGAAAAACTTGAAACTATATTTTATGGATTCATAAGTTAAAAATACTAATTACACTAGATGTCAAAAACATTTCCATAAAAGTCCTCATTAAAAAATCTTAAGCAATGGTTTTCAGGTTATCTAAAAATTCCAATTAAGAGTAAGCTCTATTGAAACTGTCCTATTAATCAGTTTTGAAACTGTCGCATTGCTATTTGTTTCTCAATAAGTAAAAAAAAAAAAAAAAAGAGTAAGCTCTACACTACAGGGTAAAAACTACCCTGTAGAAGACAGAAGTAGTGAACAAAGCCAACAAAAACCAAAATTTAGCCTTAAACTGATGTTGAAATATCCAGTAACAACTTTTGAAGTCTTACTATCATAGGCAGTTAAATTACATAGAAATCAACAGGGAGTCAGACTAGGCTAAATCCTTGAAGGAGCCAGTGCACAAGATGAAAACTAACGAAAGCTATATGGCTAGGTGCATCTGAAGGAAGCAAGACCTCAGAGATTAAAGTCCCAATGTTCAGAATTACATACTTCTCTACAGAATAAATGGAAGTTTGAGTTTATAGTTTACAGTGATTGGTATCATCCTTTTGGGGTTTCCAGACTAAGGGGCTGGGATATAGCTCAGCAGCACATAGTACCTACCAAAAAAGAAGAAGAAAACAACAAGACTGCGGGGCATGGTGGCGCATGTCTGTAATCCCAGCACTTGGGAGGCTGAGGCAGGAGGATTGTTGTGAGTTCGAGACCACCCTGAGCTACAAAGTGAGCTTAAGGCCAGCCTGAACTGCATAGTAAGACTCTGTCTCAAAAAGACAAAAAAAAAAAAAAAACAAAAAAAAAACCAACAAGACTAAGACTAGATATGACCAAGGTTAAAGATGTCATCCATATGTCCTTGTTACTTGCCCTGCTTCATTACTGTACCAACATTAGCTAAGTGGCTTTACTTATGATCTTATGTTTGATTATAGTTTGACCCACGTACCTGCAGCATGACTTTACCCTATAAAACATTCTTGGGAGAGATGACCTTGGCCAGGCAGCAACCATTCGGGACTCCGCCTGATTCTCTATTCCCCAGTTCCCAACTGTGTGGCTCATCCCTGAGTACTCATGCTCCCCATAAACCTTTCCTATTCTTAACATCCACTATTCTTTGGGGTTCATTATACCATTTTTGGGGAATACAAATTTGATACCTCAGTTATATCTTTCCTATATCATTAACAAATGAACATTAAAAAATCATTTATTTATTTATTTATTCATCTGCTACATAGCAGGGACTCATAGTGATCCTTCTATCTCAGCAGCCCCAGTGATGAGATTATAGGCAAGTGCCACCATGCCCGGTTTTGGTGGCTGGCACAGCACCAAACTGGGATTGAACCTGGATCCTTGTGCTTGCCAGGCAGGTGCTTAGACCTCCAAGCTATTTCTCCAACCCTAAACTGAAATTTTTAAAAGGAATGTTTACTCAAAATCTATGTGCTTTAAGAGGTGATGGGGTGATGGTAGTGTCATTCAAATTAGAAAACAGCTGCCTAATTCACTGAGTTTTCAAAGTGCAACTAATATAAGAAAAATATGTATTTCTTTAATCAGATCATTTTGCTTTTTTTGTTCATTTTCCTTTATTTTGTTGAGTCAGAATCTTACTTTGTAAGTTCAGGCTGGACTTCAATTCTCAAGGTAACCCAGGCTGCCCTCGAGTTTACTGGGCTCCTTCTGTCTTACCTTCATGCCGGAGCTGGGATTATAGGTGTGCCACCATGTCCAGCTTAATTAGGCAGTTTGCAAGGGAAAACAGGATAACTAGTCTTATAAGAGAATTTAATACATATGATAATTACAAAATAATATGAAGTCCTATAATAATGTAGGCACTATCAGTTAGAATGTTACATACCCAAATGTCAACAAAGGTTGATAAATTTGTCCCAGTTTCAGAATTCTTACTGGAGAGCTGTAGATCAGAACTTTTTCTTTGATTTGTCATTATCTTTATAGGCACATACTGTCTTCTTCCCTTTTCTATGGCTAGATGAAAACAGAGAATCCTAAAGAGATGGAAGCGTGGAGTGCTGCAACAGTACTTTGTACCTTCAAATGTGCTTAAGAGCTGAATGTTAGGTAAGGCATAGTAGTACAGGCCTGCAATCCCATAGAAGCAGCAGGATCCTCAATTCAAGGCTGAACAGCAATATACGAAGTTCAAAGCAATCTGACCTACACAAGGGTATCCTGACTCAAAACAAAACCACAGGGCTGGGGACATGGCTCAGTAGAATAAGTGCTTGCCCAGCAAGCGCAAGGGCTTAAGTTTAATCCCTGGTTCCACAAAAAACAAAAACAAAAACACATACACACACACACACACACGACACTGAAACAATTCAAGAAACATGAGTCTACCCTTCAGAATTTATAAAAGATGTATTACTATAATGAATATTACTGTAAGGAATACTACATATGAATTTTTTTGAGATAAGATCTCACTGAAGATCAAGCAGGCTTCAAACTTGTAGTGATCTTTCTGTCTCAGCCTCTCTTGTCCTGGGGGTTGATTATAGGCATGATGATAAATCAACATGCCCAGCAATTAAGTATTTCAATTGCTTAAGAAACTAAAGTATTCCCTGGTTGAAAGGAAACATAATTTCCCCCATGGGAATAAATCCTACATCTATATGCACATGAATCATGATGTCCCTAACTTGGAGAGAATGCTAAATAACAATATCAAGACAAATACATATTAAATTAGAATGTCTCAGTGAGATTTGGAAGTTCTTCAAATCTTTCTTTTTATCAATTAGCCTTATGGCAGGCATTACTGCATTCAATGTACTGGGGATCAAACTTGGGACCGTATGCTTGCCAGGCAGATGTTTATGCCACTGAGCTATATCCCCAGTTGAGGATAAATCTTACAAAGGTTTTTGAAAAACTGTAAACTGCCAGACTACCAATCAACCTCCCACAAACCAAAATAAATTTGCTTATGCTACTTTGTAGAATTTAAGCAATGTGCTTTCCTGCCTGCCTGTCTGCTCTTGCTCTCTCTTTACCCCTGTCTCGGCCTCTTGGATTTTTATGACTTGTAGATGTGCACCACTAAATCCAGTTTGGTTTCTTTTTTTAAAATAAATTTTACTATGAATACTTACAAATACAACAAGTCAGAAACTATATAGTTAAATGGTTATAATAGTGAAACAAAATAACCTCACAAAGTTAAATATTTTTCTTCCTGTGGCAGGAGATACTATAATGTAATCATTTAGCCCAAATGAACTCTTTTGTGTGTGTGTGTGTGTGTGTGTGTGTGTGTGTGTGTGTGTCTTTTTGAGACAGGGTCTCACTATGCAGTTCAGGCTGGCCTTAAGCTCACTTTGTAGCTCAGGCTGGTCTCGAACTCACAACAATCCTCCTGCCTCGGCCTCCCGAGTGCTGGGATTACAGGCTGCGCCATCAGGCTCCAAATGAACTCTTAACTATGGTTCTCCTCATGCTATACATTGTTTCTACCCCTTCATTTTAAGTATTTTTTCCTTGTCTCTTATTTTCTTTATCTTTTTTAAAAAAATACTTTAAGGAGAGTATAGTAATAATCAATATATTAGAAATGGTACACATTTAGAAGACCAAGATGACAGGCAGGGGTTTAGTATTACACATTGCTGTTCTCAATGTAGTCGCTTAGTTCACAGATATCAGCACAACTTAAGTATTTGCTACTTTGTTTCCTCCTCCCATTTGCCTTTGCTACTTTGTAGGAGATCTTACAATCACCTGTATCCCTATTTCCTCTTCCTTACTTGTATTTTCTTTCTTAACCAATTAATATGGTGTCAGGGAAGAGCTACCTAGTTTTATTACTGTATTTTTTCAGTCTTTTAGCTACTTAGTTTTAAATGGAAAAGAAAACATTGCATTTTTCTACACAAGGTACACATATTGCATATAAATCAACACCAATAACTATCCCCATCACCCAATTCTGTGTTTAATCTTGTAATACTGCACACTGCCTTATACTATGCCAGATCTATAAAGACTAGATTGGTCAAAGAGCCTATTACTGAAATATAACATTTCTTTAATACTATGAGGGCTGGCAAAGGGTCATACCTCTTGTATTAAATTACAACAAACATCAACTATGGCCTTCTGGCTACTTTTGACATTGAATGCAGGCATTAACACAGTATAGTATATTTCCAAAACTTTCAGCCATTTCTGAAATGTTTGGAAAATAACTACAACACAAGTACCTTACTTGTTCACAATTAAGTCCAATCTTCTTGTGGGAAGTACTTCCAAGTTCTCCCTATCAGTATCAATAAATTTAATAGGCAGACTTATACACTGCCTAGACACACTGTTGATACACAGATGCAAATACAGTGTTACAATGACACACCAGGAAATGACTGAGCAGTGTGTTCATTTTAAGATCCTCCCTAAACAAGTAGGGCACCTGTGCACACCAAAGAAGCACAATCAACACTATGAGGAAGTGACTTCTGAGAACTCTTCTGGCACAGAAACTTCTCAGGTTGAATAACGAGGTACTTTGAGGAAAGGAGTTTTTAATTTATCCCCATAGAATCAGACTCCCAAAGTAAGAAGGCATTTCAAGCATTAAGTGCCAGTCCTATAGAAATGTGCTACCTAATGAGATAAGAATTAACTACATGTCACTACTGAGCATTTGGAATGTGGCTAGTCCAATCTGAGATGATCTGTTAGTGTAAACACATAGTACAGTGGGGCTTGGTGTGGTAGCAGGCACCTGTAATCCCAAGTAGTATTTGGGAGGAAGGGCAGGAAGATTGCAAATTGGGTTAATTTAGCCAGACCCTGCCTAAAAGAAAAAAAAGAGCCAAATCATAGCTTAAGGGGAGAGCAATCCTAGGTTAGATTTTTGCTATCATAAAACAAAGAAACAATCTAAATAAATAATACACATATTCACCAGAATTTGCAGATTTAGTACAAAATCATTTTTACTTTGTTAATGTGACTACTAGAGATGTGTAGATTTCTTTAATTCTTCCTGTTGCATGGTATTGCTACAGCCTTATATCTTATTTTTGTATTTATTTGTTTGCTTTGAGGCACTGTCTCACTGTTTGGTTCAGGTTGACCTTAAACTTACTGTTGTATCCCAGGTCCACTTCAAACTTATGTCTCAACTCCTGCCTAAGCCTCCTGAGTGCAGAGCTTACCAATGTAATATTTTCCAAGCTATACCATACCTGGCTTGGAAAAGACCTCAATTGTTAACTTTAATTAATAATACGTTGAAGGCTGGCAAGATAGCTCAGTGGTCTAAAGCACCTGCTTAGGCAAGTGCACAGGGACCACAGTTTGATCCCTGGCACCACATGCCATGCTGCCCCCAGGGTAGGTTGGGCTGGCAACAAAAAGAGAAAACAAAAATCATGTTGAAATTACACAGAATTAATAAAAGATATCTATAGCTGGATGTGATGTCTAAGAATATAGCTCAACTGAGTTCAATCACCAGTGCCACATACAAACACACAAAAATCATTTTTACTTTGTTAATGTGACTACTAGAGATGTGTAGATTTCTTTCATTCTTCCTGTTGAACGGTACTGCTACAGACTTATAGTCTAGCTTCTGACAATAGTCTAAAATTCTCATTTGGTCTTCCCAATTACAGTTGTGATTTAAAAGCCAAAAGACAAAGCAGTATTTTCCTTCTTTACCAACTTGAGATAAGCAACAGGGCATGGAGGCACACTCCTGCAATCCCAGCACTCAAGAGGCTGAGGCAGGAGGACTACAATGAGTCTGAGGCCATCCTGTTCTACCCCCCCATTAATGGTAATTTTTTTAGATAAGTTAATAAGAAAACTAACTTTAAACAATCATCAAAATAATCTGCAGAACAACTTTGTCATGGCATCATTTGTCAGACAACTCTGTAAGACAAAATAAATACAAGATGCAAAAGCCATATCACTTAAGAAAATGAGACGGAAAATATACTGACCAAATCTTCTAATACAGTAAGATATCTAAATACTGATTATGTATAAGATTCATCTTTAAAGTGGTCATTTCTTACATTTTCAGCATATGGGACTTTTAAAAAAAAGGACTGGGTTCTGTGTCTTTTATTCAAACATCTTCAACCACAACAAGTGAACCAGTTAAGACTGTAAAAAATAATTATAACTGAATTATCGCTCCCAAAAGCAAAAGAAAATACTAAATACAAAAATTAACAGGAATTATCTCAGTTTCTCTAGAAATAAGTAGGCAAATGTGGGCCCCAAAACAATATAAATTAAGAACATGTGTTTTAAAATAAGCATTTTTTTAAGGTAATGTTATTTATAATTATGTTTTATGTATTTTTTTATTTACTTAGTACAGGGTTTTCAGGGTCTGACTACACAGATCAGACTCATGATCCTCCTGTTTTCAGCCTCCCAAGCGCTGGGATTACAGGTGTGCACCATCACGCCCAGTCTTACGTTTTTATGAATTTTTGTGTGTGTGCAGTGCTTGGGATCAAACCCAGGACCCTGAGCAGGCCAGGTAAGGATTCTACCACTGCACCAAACAACTAGCCCTAAAAACTGTGTTTGAAAAGTGATAAATTCAATGACCTGCAGTGGGTCATGTTCTTCTGCTACCATAAAAAAATCATTTACTTTTATCTGATTTTAAAATACTTAGGCCCCCAGGATTGGAGGGGGCATCCGGTATATTCCTAAATCTATGAGCAAAAATGTGAAAGAAGAACAAAAGAGCTTTCTTAGGTGTTCAGAGAATGTAAGTCACTTCTATACAATTTTCAGTAACAAAACTGCATAAAAAAAATCTGACAAAATTAAGATCAATTAGTAAGTCCCCAGGGAGCCACCACAGTTGACTAGCTACTTTATACGGTGCCCAAGTAATCCTAAAGTCATGTTTAGCTGTCCATCTGAATTTCATCAGTTGAAGATCATCTTCAGACTACTTATTAGGTAATACATTCCTCAAAAACCTTTTCCTTGTGCACTTAAACACCACGCTCAATTAAGCAGTCAAGTAAGCAGAAGGTGACTGGCTGCAGTCTTCTGCTTTGGTAGAAAGGATACTGGGTAAAGCTGTTTCAGAGTATGATCCTCAAAACCCTCAAGTCGCTTTCAAAGAATCGGGTCTTCTAACACTGCCCAAGAGACTGCCAAAATTTCCATTACAGCATCCTATTTTTAGGGATTGGTATTTTAAATTGCATTCTACAGTACAGTGTATTTAAGTAAGTAAATTTACACAGAGAATAAAATAAGCACTCTTAAGGTTTTAATCCTTTTACGCCTAGGAAGGAATTTTAAGCTTTTCAATTTTTTTTTTTTTTTAATCTTCAATTTAACTATTCAAATACGCAAATTCAGTACATATTGGCCAGGAGGGAGGCTCGGGAGGGACACTTTGCTGATTCCTGACACCGAAGTGGCGGTGACAGCGGAGGTGTGTGTGAGGGGGGACTGGTCTGGGAAGGGTAGAAAACATCCCCGGGGTGGGAAGCCCAGGCTGTTTCCCGCGGGGCAGCAAGGACCACAGGCAAAGCCGATGCCGCAGGCTCCTCGGGGAGGCGGGCGAGGAACGACTTCCAGAGCTTGTCCCCTAGAGAAACTGGTGCGAGGCGCAGGAATAGGAATCCCGCGCCGCCGCGAGAAAAGAGGAAAACAGGCGGGCGGAGGGGAGGGCGCGCGATACACCTCGCCGAGGGCAGAGGCGGCGCCGCAGGAGAACGGCAGCGCAGGGGGAGGAGCGAGGGGCTTCCCAGCGCCTTCCCATCTCGGCCGCGAGCCCGCGGGTCCCGGCGGTCAGCTCTATGCTCCTCACCTGGGAATTCGAGGCGAAAGCTGCGCTATCGTCGGGCGCCGAGTCCGGTTCTCACTCCACTCGCTGACATGGCGGCCGGCTAGCTGTCACGGAGCTTGCTCGGGTCTCCCGCGGCTCGGGCGGATTAAACACCTATCGCCTTTCCGCCCCGCCTCCCTCGGCGCACCCCTCCCCGCTGGCGGGCTGACCGCCCGACACCGCGGAGCATAGAGCGCGATGGGCTAGAGAGGAAGCGCCAAGGGCGGACAACCATAGAGTAGGAGCCCGGACGCTACCGGATAGCCGGTCTCTTTCCTTGTCAGTCCACTCACAGTCTTTTGGCGACTGAGCCGGAACGGAAGCGGAAGTGACGGAGGGAGTAGGCGGAGAGAGTCGTTTGCGTGCGCACTTTGTAGTGTTTACTTCCGCTCGGCCAGCCAGGGTAGTGAGATGTAGCACGTGTGCTTCAGTGCTTCGCTTTCGTCAAAGTAGTGAGCCTGGGTGATCTTTGGGAAACACCTTGCGACGAGGATGTGGGGCCCAGCAGCAGTTTTTCCTCCGCGGTTGACAATGTCAATTTTGCCAGGTTCTGGCCTCTTTTGTTTTGGGAGGTTGGGAGGAACGATGCGGAAGGACTGGCGGGCAGTTCGCCGCCACTACTGCCCACAGCCGTTGCCTGATGATGATCTCAGGAAGTTGTCCCGGCCGTCCTTTGGCTACTTCATTTCGAGGAGGTCCATAGCCAGCCCGAAATTGGCTGAGATCTTGGCAGAAATGCTGAACTTGGGAAATAAAGCACATCGGCACATAATCATGGAGTGCAATCCAGGTGAGCCCGTCTGGCTTTGTTGGATAGTCATCACTTTTTTTTCTTTTTTATTTGAGACAGGATCTCACTGAACAGTTCACTGTACAGTGCACACTGGCCTTGAAGTCATGTTGTGCTGCTGCCTCTGCCTACCAAGTGCTGAGACTAGACGTGCGACCCCACTCCTTGTATGTTCAGCCTGTCTGCACGTATTATGGTTCACACGTAGTGTTCTCTGCCCTTTTCCGGAAGCAGTTTGCTCAGAAAGATACTTAAAAACATAAGTCTATATTCCTGAAGGCACCACAAAGTATTCTGTAGCCGTTTGCACTTTAGACAGCATTTGGATAAAAATAGTGCTTTGCTGTTAAGTGGACCCAGGGAGCTCTGGGTATTAGCCCTTTTTACTTAGACAGGCTTTCTATAAGGCCTATCCTGAACTTGGGATCTTCCTGCTTCAGCTTCCCAGAGTGCTGGGTTTACAGTAGCTTCCCAACTAGCAGGGATTACATGCTTGCATCACCCTGCCACGGTGTTTTGCCCTTTTTATGCATTTACTGCAGACCACAACAGGATGCTAATTTGTAGTCTTTAATGTTTTTAAAGCACTCTTTCCTGTCCCAAGCAGTCCTATTTAGTCTTGACAGTTTTTTTAAAAAAATTTTTTGATGGTTTAAGCAACTAGATAAGACATGAATAAGTGGTAGGCTAGAGGCAATGTTTCCTGTCGTTTTTTTTCTTTATGAATAGTAAATTGTGATTAAGAATAGAAATTCTGAGCCAGGCATGGTGGTTTGTGCTTGTAATCCCGAATCCTGCATTTGGTAGGCTGAGGCAGAAGGATGCCAGGAGTTGCAGCCTAGTCTAAGCTATGTAGTGAGTTCAAGGCCATACTGAACTACACAGTGATACCTTAACAAAAAAAAAAAAATACATTTTGCAGTTCCTGCTGACAGACTAGATACAAAACCGAGCTTTGCCACTTACTGGGATGTTGGAGTGAGGTAACTACTTTCTTTTTCCTTTATAGGTAAAAAGAATGGTATGTATTTGGGGGGAGTTTATGAGAGTTAAAATTAAGTGATACTTGTGTACCAACTTAAAAAAAATTATTGTTATTAAACAGATTGTGTTTTTGCTTTTGCACATAACTTTCTGTTGTGTTACTATACTAGGTCCTGGAGTCCTGACTAAGGCATTACTAGAAACTGGTGCTTCAGTGATTGCGCTTGAAAGTCAGAAAAAGTTTATTCCACACTTGAAGGTACAGTTTAGATCCTGGCAATAATTTATTGTTCAGTTGCTAACACTGAGTAGTTTAAGGGGAGATAGCTCAGTAGAATGAGCACTTGCCTGGCAAGCTCAAGGGCCTGAGTTCAATCCCCAGTACTACAAAACAAAAAATGAGAATTAAGCCCATTTTTTTAGGGACAATGTCTCAAATACCTTGTTAATTTTAGTGACTAGCACACAGTAAGTATTCTGTGCTAAATGAGTACATGTTTGGAAATTTCTGAGACTTGTTTTTTGTTCTAAATTGTGAGGGTTGATTGAGAACATGAAATCCCAAAATGCACTTTGGGTGTCAGGGATGTAGCCAAGCAGCACAGGGCCTGCCTTGTACACGTGAGGTCCTGTGTTCAATTCCCAGTAACAATAACACATCAAAATGTGCTGTGGCCTGCTGAGTATTTTAACAGAGGGGACCATGGAAGCCCTTAGAGGCAGCTTCAGAGCTGAGGTCACTGTGTCTCTTACACTTTATTCTCCAATGCATTGAGTCTAGAAACCAGATTGCTTGATTCCCAAGGAAAGTTGTAGAAGCTAGAAATCTTTTCCCAGAGCAGACCATTAAAGCCTAAAAAATTGTAATCTTGCCCTGAGCTATGCATAAAGACATTCCCTGACCTACTTTGTCTGGACTCCACATGACACAGCCCTGTAGAGTCCTCCGTATACCCAGGAAAGAAGGAATGCTACAGACAGAGCAGGAGCAGGCCTGGCTGAGTTCTTTCCGCCAGTGACATTAAGTCACACTTTCTGAAAATCACATCTCCATACATCTGTCCATTCTTCACTGACTAAGCATAATACCTGACAATTTACCTTGGATCTTTGGTTCTTTTTTTGTTTGCAGAACCAGGGACTGAACTCAAGCCTTTGTGCTTGCCAGGGAAGTGCTTATGCCAATGAGCCATCTCCCTGGCCCCCCTTTGGTTCTTTTTTTTTCTTTTTCTTTCCTTATATTTAGTACAGGATCTGTAGGGTTTCACTACATAGGTAGTGATCTTTCTGTTTTCAGCCTCCCAAGTCCTGGGATTACAAGCATGTGCCACTATGCCCAGTCTCATTCACCATCCGAGTGCATACTGTGGGTAGGGCTGCTATGGCTTCTGGTGCTGGGGATCAAACCCCAGTCCCTACACTCTTCCTAAGCAGGCGCTTTGGTCCACTGAGTTATCTGACTGGCCCTCTTTGGTTCTCAATTATGAAGGCTCTTATGTGCATAAAAGTTTTTAAATAAATGTGTTCCACTTTTCTCTTAATTTGTCTTTCATTATAGGAGTGTAGGGTGTGCCTCTTATGAGAGGGAGGAAAGGTATCATATTTTTCCACTGCTGCACTCTGCCATAGATTAGTTGCTTGAAATAGAGCATAATTGGTATTACTTGGCTCCATTCCTCTTTAATAGGCTATGTTATGCCTCTGCTTTCTTGAGCCTTTTTTTTTTTTTTTTTTTTTCCCCCTTTGAGTGTAGCCTTTAAGTTTTTGAAGATGAAACGTTGAGTGCGAGATCTGGAATTTAATCCCCAGTGCTGTAAAAAGCAAAGAATTACTGTTCTACGAGTTACTACTTTAGAAATCCAAGATTTTAGCCAAGTTATTGAATTGCTGTTAGCATCTGCTGGAATTTAAGAAAGAAGGAAAGCAAAGACAAGAAAAGTGAAGTCACATAATATTATTCAGGTCTAGGGCTGGGGAGGTAGCTCAGCAGTCTTAAGTGCCTGCCTGGTAAGCACAAGGACCCAGGTTCAATCCCTGGTAAGCCTTGCTGACCCTGAAACTGGCCGTGGTGGTGCATGGCTATAATCACTGGGGAGGCGTACTGATGAGGATCAGTACATCTGAGCTGCATAGTGAGACTGCACCAAATAAATAAATAAAAAATGTAAAAACCGTATAGAAGCCTGGAAGTGTAGCTCAGTTGTAGAGCACTTGCCTGGCATGTATGAGGACCAGCGTTTGATTTCCTACTACCACAGCCTGTATTTGAAGGTTAATCTCAGTGTTCACAAAATTGTTTAAGGCCGATTTAAAATGTTTCTATTTGTTACTATTTAACACTATGATCATTTTTCTATAAGAACTTGAAAGATATCAAGCTTAAAGTAGTACTTATGGCCCATATTTGCAACCCCAGGTCTTTGGGAGGCAAAAGCTGGAGAATACCATATTTGAGTCCAAAGTGGTCAATTTAGAGAGACCTATCTTGAAATTTAAAAATGAAAAAAGGCTGAGTCTTTGGCTCACTTAGAAGACCTTAGGCTCAATCCCCCACTTTAAAAATAGGCATTTCTTTAAGATCTAAAAGAAAAAGAGTTGCTTTTGTGATAAAGAGGATAGGGACTAGAAAATTTTTGACACAATAGCTTTCATAGGAATGTCCTTGATTAGAATTGGTTTTTGCTTTTTTTTTATATATATACTTTTTGGTCTTTTTGAGACAGGATCTTTGTATGCAGTTCAGGTTACCCTTGAGCTCTTTGTTGCCCAGGCTGGTGGTCTCTTACCAACTATCCTCCTGCCTCAGCCTTCTAGGTGCAGGGATTATAGGCATTACAACCACACCTGGCTCAGACTTTTCATATCTCCAGCTTCCTCCGTTACTGGGAACAGAACACAAGGCCTTACATGTTAAGTACACACTCTTAACATGCAGCTTTAGTGCACTTTGAGTCACTTTTATTAACTAGCTTTCTAGTAAGAGTGAAAAGTTGTTCAAGTATTTGTGTGAATTTATCCATTTGCTAGAATAAAAGTAATGTGGAAGTAAAACCTTTGGAAACTAAAATTAGTGAACTAAAGAAGCATTCTTAGGAGACAATGTTTCTACCAACTGAAAGGCTTTCAGGTTTATTCCTAAATCCTGAAAGGATTTTAAAGGATTCTGGGTTTTTGTGAAACTTAATTTCCTTCTTGAACATTTCTGTTATAAGAGTCCTAGAACTCCACAACAGTAACAGGGTTTCAGGAAAGAAGTTTATTTGTTTTTTTATTTGGATGTGTTAGACATAGTATACATGTTGAAAATTGTTTTCCTTAGTAGTAAATAATATATCCATTTGAATTGTGAAAAAATATTCTTTTTTTTTTTTTTTTTTTTTGCAGAACGGGGGATTGAACTCAGGTCCTTGCGCTTGCCAAGGAAGTGCTTGCTCTACTGAGCCATCTCCCCGGCCCTGTGAAAAAATATTCTTACAAAAATAGCTATGTATGTTCAATGAAAGAGATATCAGCTTTTGAAAATACTATTACTTCAGGAGGGGTAGAATAAAGGCTTTTCAAATCAGACAGAATCTCAGCCCTTATACTTCTTGGCTGTAATTTAATCTTTGAGTGTATATATTTTATATAAAATGAAATAATATCCACCTGTATAGAACCTTTTTTTTTTTTTTGGTATTTAGGACAGGGATTACAGGATGTACAGGGTCTCATTGGGTAGATCGGAGTCGTAGTGATCCTCCTGTTTATAGCCTCCCAAGAGCTAGGATTACAGGGGGAGGGAATCATGCCCAGTCTCAATTACCCTCTCAGTGCACCCTGGGAGCAGGGCTGGCAACCAGCCCGTGCATATGCCTAAGCAGGTGCTTTAATTCCCTGAGTTATTTGGTTAGCCCTTCCGTACAGATTGATGAAATTTGTTTTTTTTGTCTTTTTGACACCAAGTCCTGCTGTGTGGTTCAGACCAGCCTTGAACTCAAACTCACTGTGTGACCCGGGCTGGCCTCCAGTTGTAACAATCCTCCTATGTTAGCCTCCCAAGTAGTAGGATTATGAGCATGCCCACCATGCCCAACTTTATTGAGGGTTTTTTGGGTGGCTGGGGGTGGGGTTGGGAATTAAACTCAGGACTTCGTACTTGCCAGACAGGCACTTGAACTGCTGAGCTATATGTCCCGCCCTTGAGATGTATATGAGGTAAACTTACATAAGCTGCAAGACTTATTGACTGTAAAAGAAGCTCAGTGTTCAGTTGTTTAGCTGTTTCTTCTTTGCTTCCTATTTTTGCATCTTACATGCAATCAAGAACAGCCCCCATTATTGTATAGATTACATTCATTATTTAGAAGTTTTAGGTATCTTCATATTGAATGGTAAATGATAGATTCTAAAGCAAAAATGTATGCTATCATCTCAAAACAAATGTAACAGTGCTAATGTGTAACTCCTTTATATTTTATTTTTTATTTAGGCATAACATGGAACATGTATTTTCCATCAGGTATTGAGATACTAAACTCTTAAGTCTATACAGAATGTAACTCTTTTTTAAGTATTTCTATCAAACCACATTTATTAACTTTTCTTAATATCATAAAGCTCAAAGCATAGCTTTTTGATACCTTGTGAGTAATTTTATTACTATATGAATTGAATAATTTTTAGAGTTTAGGGTTGGGGAGATAGCTTGGCTGTCTGAGCACCTACATGGGAAGCATAAGGACCCAGGTTTGGTCCCTAGTACTACATACCGATCTGTAGTACCACATGCCATGCAGGCCCCACTTGCCTGGCCGCCAAAACTGAGTATGGTCACGCATGCCTGTAATGCTGGAGTGTTGGACTGAGACAGGACGGTCACTTATGAGTACGAGCTGTGTAGTGAACCCTATATCAAGTAAATATATTTTAAAAAAAATTTAAATGAATAAAAAATAAATTTAAAAAATTTAGAGTTTAATGATAAATGAGAGGCTGGGGATATAGCTCAGCAGCATGGCACCTGCCCGGCAAGTGCAAGGTCCTGAGTTAGATTTCCAGTACCTAAAAAATAAAAAAGATAAATGAATACTTCTTTTTCTTTCTGTTCGAAGTAGATTTATACCATCCTCCAACCTAGTCTTTTGTATTTCTCACTGGGTTTTAATTTACTTCAAAAACTTAGATTTTCATGAAGTTATACTTTCATCTGGAACCACCTTCACTGACTGACTTTTTGACATTACAACTTCCTAGTTGGCAACATCTTAATTTAGCTGGATTTGTGCTTGTTATCTTCCTGTCTCAGCATCCCATGGTGCTAGGTCTTTACCACCATGTGTGGCTTCCTCTGCTTTTTGTTTTAATATTGTAACTATTTTGTCTAGTATGAAACATCTTTCATTTTGTTCTGCCACGACCCTAGCAGATGCTGTATGGTTCTCTGCCTGAAGCCAGCTGTGTTCTCAGTCTTGGCCTGGTCTTCCAAGTACCTGCTTAAGCAATTAGAGATTAGTGTAAAGAAGTTTTTTGAACAGCTCAAGCTAGTAGCATAAAGAAAGACAACTGTTCTATCACTGAGCCTGCTCCCCAGCCCTAGCCCTGCTGAAGATGATGTTTGGTCCTGGGGGCTTCTTTTTGTTTTTAAGATAGGATCTCACTGTAGAGCCCAGTCTAGCCTTAAACTAACAGTAATCCTCCTGCCTTAGCCTCGTGAGTACAGGGGTCACAAGCATGTGCCACGATGCCTGGCTTCTGTGGGGCTTTTTCTTGGTAATATTTTGCACTTTATCTCCTCTGCCAAAGGTTTATATAGGTAAGTAATATTTTCCTTATGTCTTTATGAAGGTAGTAATGTCTTTTGTAAGATCTTTTTTTTTTTTAATAAAGTTGATCTTTTGAGTTGTTGTAAAGACTATATAATGTTGAAGCTTCTTAACATGTTACCTCTTTAGTCCTTAGGGGAAAAGAATGGAAGACTAGAAGTGGTCCATTGTGACTTTTTTAAAATGGATCCTAGCAATCATGATCTAGTGAGACCACCTGTTGTGCTTTCACAAGAGCTTTTTCCAAGTTTGGGAATAAAGGCAAATTCCTGGTTAGAAGGTAATTTTTGTCATTCATCAAAGCAAATGTCTTACAGTTTCTAGTTTCTTGAGCACTACACCTGTGGTGTTCAGTAGTTTGTGCAGTTCCTTATGTCAGATTCCTGACCAACCACCCTCACATTAATTACCCCCTTTTATTGCCTGAAAGACCAAGTTCCACCGAAGGATACTGTTAATTGATTTAACATTAAAATTGTTAACTACTTTGCTTCAATAAAATGTCATCATAGGACAACATATTAAGAAACTTCTTTTTGCGTATTTCCCTAACAGATACTCCTTTTAAAGTAGTTGGAATGCTCCCTGTGAGGACTGAGAGAAAAGCACTTTGGAAACTTCTACATGATATGTATGCTTGTTCTTCTATATATAGATATGGTCGAGTAGAGCTATATATGTTTATTAGTGAAAGCCAGTTTGAGGTAAGTTATTAACAAGGAGCTGTTTTTTGTTTTCCAAGGCTTCTATAATTTTTCTGAGTATTTATAATTGTGTAAATTTTAATGTAGGGATTAAGATGTTAAGGGTACTGAAATCCTAGATTTCTGGAGAGCTATGTTTAGATTATGACAATTATGATTGGGTTTGTTGTTTTTTATATTTGTATTTTGAGAAAGGGTTCAGGCTGGCCTTGGACTCACTGTGTTGCCCAGGCTGACCTCAAATGTGAGGCACTCAGATCTTTAGCCTCCCCAGTGCTGGGATTACACTTGCACCACTGCACTTGGCTTTGCTAAGCTTAAAAGTTTTTATTTATTTTTTTGTCCTTGTCTATTGGGGCCTATTGCAGCTTTGTCCAAAATAATGGTCTTGGGGGCCAGGGAGGTAGCTCAATAGAATAAGCGCCTGCCTGGCAAGCACAGGGTCCTGAGTTCAATCCCTGGTATTGCAAAAAGAAAAAAAAAAGTTCTCTTTTAAGTTTTGCTTAACAGACTACCTTTTTATTCTCTGTCATGAGAAAACCTGAAGTGCTTGCTATTACTGTGGGAGTGATGTTTCTCTTCTGCATGTTATGCTTCATGCTGTCAATCTGTTGATACAGTATAATCCAAGTGTTTATTTGTACACACAGAGCTATGGGCTTGGACAGTGGGACAAAAAACTGAAGGGATGATTTGCTCATCCAGATTTAAATTTTTTTTTTTATTTTTCAAAGAGACTCCAGATTATGAATAAATACTGACTAGTCAGAAGGAGGACAGTACAGAGCTCAGGTCCTTGAGGCTCTAATGCGGTAAATAAAAGAAAAATCAGTAGAGAGTGCTTCATCATATTTTATCTATCACTGGGAAAATGTTCAAATAGCTCGCATTTCTTTTACTGTGGACCTTTGTTACTACTTATTTATTAGAAAGGGCCTCACTCTTTGATTCTTGAACTCACTATGTAGTCCTGGCTGGCCTTGAAATCAAATCAGCCTCCTACCTTACCCTCTCAAGTGCTGGATTACAGGCCTGTGCCACCATGACCAAATGCTGGTTTTTTTTTTTTTTTTTTTTTTTTTTTTGCAATAGAAGGGATTAAATTTGGAATCTTGTGCTTGCCAGGCAAGTGCTTACGCTGCTGATCTGTTTCCCTGCCTGGCCACCGTGTCTAAATACTGTGGAATTTCTTTTTTTTTTTAATTAAAAAATAAAAATACCAATAAGATAGTTTTGAAACAAGTTAGTAGGAGAGTTACAATAATTAATATGTTGTATATTGGCTGTAATAATCAGAGTATGAGATACAGGCATGATATCTTGTGCAAACCAAATCAGCATAAACTAGACTTTTTTTTGTATGTGATTTCCCTTTTATTCACTGAGGTAACATCTCAGCCTTAACAAATCTTGACTCCAACTTTAATAACCCGTCCAAACCTTAGTATTTCTGACCCACTCATTTTCCATGTTGCAAATCACAAGTTAATTATTCATGTCATTAGCTCATGCTTTCTGTTCTGCTGCAGTGCAGGAACTATAGGATAGGAATTGTTTCTGTATTACTCATTTTCATAGCTAAATGATTATTATTTTTATTTCAGCTTTAATGAGATTTTGTCTGGTAGGTTACATGATTAAATGAAGTCATCCTCAGATACATTGAATTCTTAAGGTTACTTGATATGTTTCTAAAATGGAAGTGAAAAGACTGAATTTAGTTATGGTTCAAATTGTGCATGTAGTTCTAATTTTTAACTTAAATTTCTAGATGTTAAGATTCAGCATTTGAATTTGATTAATGATATATAACATTTTATTTTCCTTTGACTAGAAACTAATTGCAGGTCCCACGAATCCATACTTGTATCATGTATTAAGTGTGCTATGGCAAGTATCTTGTGAGATTAAGCTTCTCTACAAGGTAAGTACAATCGTTCTGCATTTCAAGCGAGAACTGTATTACATTTCAGAGAGGCTAGTAAGCAGAGATCACATACTAAGTATTAATTTAAAATATTTTTGCAACTTTTGCCCTGGGCTGATATTTTGGTTGTCTAAGTGCCTGCCTGGCAAATGCAAGGACCCAGGTTTGATTCCCAATACATGCCATGTTGGCCCCAGAACCAGGTGTGTAGGTACACACATATAATCCTAGCACTGGGGAGGCTGCGACAGGAGGAACATTACGGGTCTGAGCTGCGTAGTGAGATCCTGTTCCAAATAAATAAATAAAAGATTTTTGTAAAAATTAAAATATGGGGGTCGGGAGATTGGTCAGTGGAATAAATGCTTCCCTGGCAAATGCCAGGGCCTGAGTTCAATCCTTGATTCTGCAAAAAAAAAAATTAAAATATTATTTTTCCAACTTCAAGGTTAAAATACTGTTTTTCTGGGGCCGGGAAGATGGCTCAGTGAAATAAGCGCTTCTGTGGCAAGTGCAAGGGCCTGAGTTCAATCCCCAGTTCTGCTGAATGTGTGTGTGTGTGTGTGTGTGTGTAATTTTTCCAACTTCAAGGTAATAGAGCAAGTTAACTTCGTAGCATCAAATATTTTTGTGATACTTATTTCTCTCATCAGAATAAAATAATTGAAAGTAGAAAACCTGGAGGGGGTTGTTAGACAAGGTCTGGCAGTACATTTAATACACTGCAGCAATCCTGCTTCAGCTTCTCAGGGGCTAGTATTTACAGGCATGCATCATCACTCCTGACTAGGAAATTTTTTTTTTTTTTTGGTGACATAGTCTTGAGATGTAATTCTGTATGTCCTTAAACTCACTTTGTACCCCAGGCTGGCCTGGAACTCTTTGTGATTATCCTGCCTCAGCTTCCTCAGTGCTAGGATTCAGGTGTGTGCCATCATGCCCAACTCTAGGAAACATTTTTATAAAAAAGAGGCTAAAGCAGGAGGATCACTAAATTATCATGAATTTATTTTTTGTGTAGTGAACATTATATTGTTTTGTAGCTCATTGTTTTCATGTAATAGCTAGTAATTATAAGCTTTTTCTCTTGTCACTGAACAGTTTTTGAAAGTTTGGGGTGTTTGAACTGGGGATTGAAAATTAGCACTTAGTTTGATACATCCATAGTTCTTCTCTTTTTTTCCCTTGTCTAATGAGTATAATAATTGAGAAGACATTAGAAATGGTACACATTTAGAAGATCAAGATGAGAGTAATTCAACCATGGGTTTTGTATTGCACATTGCTGTCCTCAGTGTAGTTGCTCAGGTTATAGATATCATCATATAGAGTTAGTCAAGGTGAAAATTCTAAACATTAACTGCTGTTTAAAAAACAAACAAAACTGAAGGCTGGCAAGATAGCTCAGCAGTCTACAGCACCTGCTTAGGCAAGCCCAGCGGCTGTGGTTCAGTACCTGGCACCACGTGCTGCACCAGTCCCGCCCCCAGGACGCACTGAGCTGGCCACAAAAAAAAAACCTGATGGACATTGCGAGTATGATCGTCTCAGCCGCCCTTCCCTTTTCTCACAAATTCTCACTTAGTTGTTACATTTCCTGTGCTGGGTTGAAAATTGTGATCCTCCAGCTTCAGCCTCCCTGAGTGCTGAGATTACAGGCATGTGTCACTACACTTAGCTTTTTCTTAATAGTTCATTGTAGCATTTTCCTCTTTTTAGTTAGTTTCTTTAGTGAAGACCAAGCATTTTCTGATAGATGTAGAATATGAATTATACATGTAACTTTTATAATTAGTCACATTATAAAAGTAAAAAATATTGTTTCATGTATTATTCATTCTCATGTCAGTTGTCAAGGCCAGTCTGGGCCACATACACATTCAAGGCCAGCTGGGACTGCATAGTGAGACTTCTGTCTCAAAGAACCAGTCAGGGTGCTCAGGAGCATAAGCACCTACCTGGCAAGTACAGTGTCCCAAGTGTGATCCTAGGCTCTGCATGCCTTGCCAGGCAGCCCGAGAACAGGCCGTGGTGGCACTTGCCTCTAATTGTACTGGAGGTTGAGACTGGAGGATCTCTGAAAGTTCAACACCAGCCAGGGGGCTACAGAAGTGAGCACAAGGCCAGCCTGAACTGCATAATGAGACTGTCTCAAAAAACAAAACTAATCCATCAGTAAATTGTTGTTTCAGTGTATAATCAGCATTTTTAAACTAGTTACATAATTTTTGTGTTTATGTTAAACCTTTGAAACCTAGTATATGTTATGCAGTTATAGCACTTCGTAATTCTATACAGATTTCTTATATTCTATGGCTACAAGTGCCACAGGTTATAGCCAGATGTTAGAGTATAAAAAAGATGAGTATTATGTCTTTTTTTTTGTGGAACTGAGGATTGAATTCAGGCCCTTTCGCTTGCCAGGCAAGTGCTTATTCTACTGAGTTATCTCCCCGGCCCCAGTATTATGTCTTTAATGTCATATTCTCTTTTGATCAGAGAATGTGTCAGATAGGTTTGGTTTTTGTTTTGTTTTGTTTTGTCGTTACAGTATTGGGGATTGAGCTACATTACCAGCCTTTAAAAAAATGTTTTTTGACACAGGGTCTCACCAAGTGTTGCCCAGGCTAGGCTCAAACTTATTCTGATGTTCTTCCTTAGCTGCCCAGAGTATTGGAATTAGAGGTGTGGGGCTACAGGTGTACACCACCACATCTAAATTTGTTTATTGGCTTTATAGTGCAGGCTGGCCTTGAACTCATAGCAATTCACCTGCCTCAGCCTCCTGACTACAGGCGTGCCCTATTGCACCTGGCTAAATATGATAATTTTTAGGTCAATAGTAGTGTGGGCTCTTTGACTATGGAGAGCTAAAAGACATTTCTTTTGCTGTCAAGGCACCTTCTTCATTATTTGACATGTACAACAAGAATGGACTACTAGTTCGTAAGGTAAAAATAAATTAATGCTTTTCCCTTTTCTCCCCTTTAACATGTTTTAACATTTAAACTTTTCTTTAGTATATTCTGTATTCACAAGTGTCCTTTTAACAGAACTTACTACTTTTTTTTTCATTTGTGTATTTGGTATAGTGTTTCACTGCACTGCTTGGACTTTTAGTGATCCTCCTGTTTTCAGCTTCTGTAGTGCTGGGCTTACAAGGGTGTGCCACCACAGCTGGTCTTGGTGGCCTCTTCAGCTTACCTGGGGGTGGGGCCAGCATGGCTTGTGGTGCTGGGGATTGAACCTCAGTCCTTGCGTTCACCTAAGTAGTTGCTTAGTCTGCTGGGCTATCTCCCCAGCCCTTTTCGATTGCTTATTGATACTGGCCAAAGGTGTTGACTTCTGGGTCAGACAGTGGGCATTGTTTACACCACCAGCCCACAGAGTGATGTGGATAGTTCAGGTGGATGCTGTGCAAAGGCAGGGGATTTGCCTTGCAGCGGATGAACACAGCTGGAGGATTCACTTTCCATGAGAAAGTGTGCTCTTTGGTCTTATAGAGAATCATTATCTCAGCCTTCAAGGATGCTCCCTGCAAATCGCTATGAGAGGAGGCCCAGGTATAACAGGTAGAACTTGCATTCCTGACACACATGCCAAGAAAATGCACTCAGGGACCGGTGCAATTGCATCTTTGAAACTTTGTAGCTGAAAGAATAAATAAGTAGTATTTGCTTTTGTAATATTTTATGACTGACAGTATTTTCTCTTTTTCCCAGGCTTCAGTAAAACATCAAAATGTGTGTTTTATTCAAATGACTCCTCATAAAGATTTATTTACAAAATACTTAACTCCTCTTAACTATGATATATTTTTTCACATGGTAAAGCAGTGTTTTGGGAGGCGCAGCGCCCTGCTAATACAACATTTACAGTAAGTAATATAAAAACAAACATAAAAGTAGCAATTTAATGTGCCAATCTTTGTTAAAGATCTGCTTTTCTTATGTTGACTAAGTATAATGCACTCATGTTTCAGTTATTCAATATTTCTCCCTAGTGTATATTTTGAAAAAAAATATTTTCTTCATGCTCTGTCACTGAGTTTCACTTAGTTTCTTTTGAAAAAGCAATCAGAGATTTCCATGTGTTTATTTTTATCCAAGTTTAAGCTATAGTAGCATCTACTACTTGCCACTAGCAGGCTTAGGGAAAGGCACAATTACTGTGACGTATTTGTCATCTACCTCTTGTTATTGTCTGTATTCAATGTTTCTGTTTTCCTAACCAAAGTAGGGATGGATCATCATACAATCCTGGTTTTCTTGCCCTGGATAAATTTTTATATTCCCATATAAAATTCATAAAAATTGTATATGTGCCAGCATGGTAGTGCTTCCCTATAATCCCAGCACTCAGGAAGTTAGGGCAGGAGGACTGGCATAAGATCAAGGTTAGCCTGGGATACATGGGGAGTTCAAGGCTAGTCTGAACTACATAGCAAGACCCTGTCTCAGAAAACAAACAAAAACTCAGAGCTGTTAACTATGTTGTATAATTTTTGTATATGGGTGATATGTAAAGTTATATACAACCAACAGCCTGTAGTTATTCAGAGTAAAGAATTAATTTGATCATCATTTAATGTATTGAGTGAAATGTTGACTGGACAATATGTTTATAAAAGAAAATCAATGTTAAAATTATCAGTAGGGCCAGCCAAATAGCTTAGTGGATTAAAGTGCCTGCAGGCAGGCGCAGGGATTTGATCCCCTGGGGCATGCTGAGATGGTGAATGAGACTGAGTGTGATGACATGTGACTAATTCCAGCATTTGGGATTTTGAAAAACAGGAAAGAATCACTTAATGTTCAGTCTTTGTAGTGGGACTCTGTAGACCCTGTACTAACATAGGGGGAAAAAAGAATGCCTTAAAGCCTAAATTTCTTAGTTCAGTTAGAAGTTAGCTGTGGACCCAGCATGCCCCAGGGGCAGGGCCGAACCTGGCCTCTGCAGTCTGCCTACATAGGCACTTTAGTCTGCTGAGCTATCTGACCTAATAAGGAAGCAATGTACTTACTACAATTTAACTCTGAAATAAGCTCGATTGTATGAGTTAGTCATTTTAAGTTGAACTTAGAAGCTATCCCTTTCAATATTAATTTATAGTTACTATAAAAAATACATTTACTTTGTATTTCTTTTGCAGTTCGTTGACTCCATATGATCCACTAACTATAATGAATAAAGCGAAAATTAAAACTGAAGTGAAGCCATCTGATATCTACCCTCAGGACTTTAAACACCTTTTTGAAACTATAGAATGTTCTAGTGATGATGACAGCAAATGGCTATATGATAGAGTCATAGAAGATTTACGTTGTTAAGGCAATAGCCTGTCAAGGCATTAGCCGAACACTATTTGGAAGACACAGCAGATGAAAAAAACTGAGTTGAAAAGCAAACATTCTTTCAACAGAAGGTAACTGTTCTTGTTCAGCAGACCAGGAAACTCATTTCTGAAGTTGATACCATTAATACATTGGCTACAATAGTGACTGCTGTTTTATTCACAACTTAAAAGGAAAACTTCAATTAATTATGGAATGATCAGTTACAATACTGTCTACCATTAACTATTTTTTATGGTATATCAATTGAAATTTGGTTTTCTTGTAAAAATTGTCCCAGCCAAAGGACTTAAGTATTTAAGCTAAATAGTTCCTTTTCATCCTTGCTGAATTTTACATTCCTGAGGGCAGAAGAATTTGTATTAAAATTGAAAAGTAAATTGAACTTAAGTGGTTTATTTTACTTTTCTCTTTCCTGAAATGTATTATCAGTTACTGTACAATAAAATTATTTAATTTTAATAACCTTTTAGAAATTAAAATATTTTAGGTAATATCTTGTAATGTTTTTTTTTGTCTCTTGATATTTTAGGGAAGTGTTTAATTGACTTGAGCATGCAGTTAGCTGACTATTGTATATTCATTGTACATTCAGGTATAATTCAGTGTATGTACTTTAAAGATTTTCTGCAAATTAGTTCCATTAAGAAAGGTTAGCTGGGGTTGGCGAGATAACTCAGTGGACTAAACTGCCTGCTTTGGCAAGTGCGAGGACCAGAGTTCAATCCCGGGTGCTACATGCTGTGCTGGCCCCACCTCCGGGGCACGCTGAGTTGACCACTGGGTCCGGCATGGTGGCGCAGGCCTATAAGTAATCCCAGTGCTGGTGAGGCTGAAAACAGGAGGATCACTACAAGTCCAAGCTGCATAGTCACCTTGTACCAAATACATAAATAGAAAAAGAGAAAGTTTACTGAAGTCACTGGGGGTGGTGGCACATGCATGTATGCAATCCTGACACCTGACAAAATATTAATTACATTTAGGCTGTTGCAACAGAGTCTCTGTGGTTCAGGCTAGTCTTGAGCTCACTACGTAGCCCAAGTTCACCTTGAATTCGCAGGAGTCCTGCCTCAGCTTCCCGAGATCTGGGATTACATTACTGCCATGCCCATTTTTATCTTCCTAGTCCTTCTAAAGTCTTCTTTCTTCTCAGTTTCTTCCCAACCTGATGCCTTGTGTGTGGATTTCTCAAGCATTTTCACTACCACTTCATCCAGTCCATCTTATCACAGCTGTATTAGCCTTTCTGAAGCATGTTTTTATTGTAGACCAAATCAAAACCAGAGGTTCAGAAAGCCTTTGTTTTCAAGTTGGTAATAGTGGCCTTTAGGTCATAATGTTACTTGCCTGGTGTGGGGTATCGGGGGAGACTCAGGAGCTGCAAATATTGGAATAGTGTTTTTCTTCCCTTATCCTTTACATAATTGTGGCCAGAGGTCTCCTGTGCTATCTTCATTTTACAAACAAACTAGAATTTTAACTTTTCAAGGAAAAAAAAAAATTGGACCTGATGGTATCTCTCAGAAATAGAGTGCCTACCTAGCATGCATGAAGCCCTGAGTTGGATCTCAAACACTGCAAATAATACTAATGAGACCCCACAAAAAGCTATGATAGACTGCTTGCCCAAGTCCAAGGTCTTAGGTTCAATCTCTACCATTGTAGAAAGAAGTTAGAAGCTGTCCACTAAAACATGTAATGAAACTGCATATATGATTATTCGTGGTACCAATAAACTGCCCCAAGAAAGTTTACCTTTGTTGCTCCATATTAAAACCCAGAGGAAAAGTTAAAACCCAGAGAAATCAATATCCAAAGCCTCTGGAGAGGTTAGGGAAACAAAACTTCCCTAAAGAGGTCATGTCAGCTTCAGAGAGGCAGAATTGTGACACTGGGTGTGTGGGGTTTCTTTGTGATGGGAGGAGAATGCAAAGTGGGAGGTCAATTCCTCTTCCTTAGCTTAATTTGTTAAGATGAGAGGCAGTGTTATTAGGCAACTGTTCATGGAGCATACCTGAAGTCCCTGCTACTGTCAGCCTGGGCATCTTAAATCCTGTTCCAACTTGAACAAGATGGGAATATATCTCAGAACTGCTGGGAGTTCAGTCCTCTCATACCACCTTCCACCGAGTTACTGTTTTATTAGGATGGAGCTGTTTATCGTTTCTGAGCCAAAGGATGAATAGCTAATTCAGAGGAGCTAACTGATGGTTTTGGGAAAAAGGGGTCATAAAACTAGAGGAACACTTGCTGTTAGGGTTAAAAGGGTTAACATAATAGGATTATCTTTGAGTTAGGTCAGTGGTGGTGAGCCTGTACAATCTTGTTATATAGGTAAGGCTGGCTTTGAGCTCACAGCCATCCTGTCCCAGCCTCCTGAGTTCTGAGAAGGCATGTGTCACTATACCGAACAATCCTATCTTTTTATTTTCTAAAAAAGTTTATTTATTTGGTACAGGGTCTCACTATGCAGCTCAGACTCATAGTGATCCTGTTTCAGCTCCCCCAGCTCTGGATTACAGGCATGCACCACCATGCTGGGTTCCATGGGTTGAACCCTGGTCCTTGCACTTCCAGGCAGGCACTTAGACCACCAAGCTATCTCCCCAGACCTATCTTCTTTTTATACTCCTTAATTGCAGAGCTCAGGCCTTCCCTTAATAGTGCATGCACATTAAGGGAAACAACACTAGCCTCATCATAAGTAAATAATTTAGCAAGGAAGGGATGGGGGCCCAGCCATTTGCTCACTTTTCACATCTCTGCATTCTAATTATGTGCACACACATGCTTGTAATCTTGCCACTCAGAAGGCTGTGGCAGGAGGCCCACTGAATTTGAGACCAACAAGGCCAGCCTGAACTACATAGCAAAACCCTATTTTAAAAAGACCAAAATAAATAAATAGCTATTAAAAAAAAAAAAAAAAAAAAAAAAAAAAACTATGCATATGCAAAGCATTAAGAGTGCAGGGAAAAGAAGAAAAAACCAACAAAATAAGTGCAGGGAGCTAGAAGATTGCATGCTGAAGCTATCTGTGGCAGGTATTGGTGGAAAATCATGCTGCCCATAGCTTGCTTCTGAGGTCAAATGTCTTGGGCCTTGTTGCCCAAAATGGGTGTGAATTGACATCTCTTACTGCTGCAACATCTTGGGTACTGGCTTTTTTTTGGCCAACACAGATGAACTCTTGTGGCATCAGCTGCTGGATGAACATTCTTTTTCTCCTGGACCTGGTAAAAAAAAAAAAAAAAAACTGCCTTATGGTTTGTGTCTAGGTGTCCCCCCGAAGCCTCATGCAGTCATTGGGGCAGGCTTCTAGAGTTAGTGGTTAATTCATGACCCAATACTGGGATTATGTGTGTGAGTACTGCTGGGATTATGTGTGTGAGTGCTACACCTATATATAGTCTGAAAGCAATATAAGAAAGGCAGAGAGGGCCAGGGAGATAGCTCAGGAGAATAAGCACTTGCCTGGCAAGCACAAGGGCCTGAATTCAATCCCTGGTTCTGCCAGGGATTGAACTGGCAGAAAGACTTGCTTTCTGCCTCTGCTGCTGCAGCTGCTGCACCTACCTTTGCTCTTTGATGTTTTCTGCCACCATGAACTGCCCTCTGCCATGTACCACCCTGCCTTGGAGCCAGCTGAGTATGGACAGAAACCTGCACAAACTGTGAGCTAAATAAACCTTTCCTCCTTTAATTCTGGGTGTAGGGCATTTTGTTCCAGCAACAAGAGAAAAGGAACTGAGACAAACTGGATCCTATGTCTAAAATCTCTGGTCTACACTGAGAAGCCCAAATAGTGATTAGAAGAGAATCAAGAGGAATGAAGAGGGCTGGCCAAATAGCTCAGAGAATTGAAGCATCTGCAAGCAGGCATGGGCCAGGGGTTCAATCCCTGGGCCTGCTGTGCTGGCCCTGCCCCTGGGGTGTGCTGAGACATCAATTGAGACTGGGCATGGTGGTGCACGCCTGTAATCCCAGCTCTTGGGAGGCTGTAAACAGGTGGATCACTGCAAGTCTGGTCTAGTAGTGAAGCCCTGAACACCCTTCTGTAAAAATACAAGAAAAAAAAAAATGAAGAGAGGCTTCATCAGATGCCATCTGTACTCTGAACTCTGATCTGAATCAAATACACTAACTCTATACAACATTTTTGAGACTTAAAACATTTTTTGTTTTCATTTTTTCACTGATGGGGATCAAACCCAAGTTTCTACATGTTTTTAAGTAAGCTGTCTCCTAAGCCTAGAGGAACTTTATTTATTTGGCACAGGGTCTTGCTACACAGCTTGGACTCTTGTAGTGATCCTTCTGTCTCAGCCTCCACAGCACTAGGATAACAGGTTTGTGCCACCATGCCTCATGTATCCAGGTTCCAGGGCCAGCATGGCATGTGGGGCCAGGAATTGAACTCAGGACCTTGTGCTTACTAGGCAGATGCTTAGACCAGCAAGATGTCTCTCCAGCCCAAGGAACTTTTTTTTGAGACACACTTCCACTACATATTTCAGGCTGCTCTTAAAATGGAGATCATCCTGCCTTGGCCTCCTGAATGCTAGAATTACAGATTTATTACCACCATGCCCTGCTCCCTGATATTTTTTTGTCAACATTTATTTACTTTGGTGGTGCTGCAAATCAAACCTAGCCCTTTTGATTTTTCTGTTTGAGTCAAAGGCTCACTATGCCCCATCCCTTATGCTGTGCTGGTCCTGCCCACAGGATGTGCTGGCAACCAAGTACTTGTATGGTGGTACATGCCTGTAATCCCAGTGCTGGAAAGGCTGAAAACAGGAGGATTTCTAGGAGTCTGAGCTGCATAGTGAGACCCTGTACCAAATAAATAAATGGAAAAAAAAAAGTCTTACCAGGTTACTGAGCTGCCCAGCATTACTGAAATGCCTATAGATAGCTAGTCAGGGTGTTTTCAATTTTTAAAAAAAAATTATTTTATGTATTTGGTATAGTGTCTCACTACAGAGCTTGGACTCCTACTGATCCACCTGTTTCAGACTTTCCAGCACTGGGATTACAGGTGTGCACCACCATACCTGGTCTTGGTGGTTGGCTTGGTGAGCCTGGGGCAGGCCACCACAGCATGTGGTACCAGGGATCCAACCCTGGTCCTTGTGCTTGGGAGGCAGGCGGTTGGAGCACTGAGCTATCTCTGTGGCCTGGGAATGTTAGCTGGTACAAACACATCAGGAAAACTGGCATTATTTACTTAAATTGGGCCCGTGCCTAGCCCTTGATCTGCCAATTATATTCCTATTTGTTTATTTATTCTTTAAATGTATTTAGTACAGGTACTCACTACACAGATCAGACTCATAGTGAGTCTGTTTTCAGGCTTGTTTTCAGCCTTCCAAGCACCTGGATTACAGGCATGGGACACCATGCCCAGTGTCAATCACGGTCTCATCAAGCCCTGGGAGTGGGGCTAGCACTGCACTTTGGGGATCAAACCTTAGTCCCTGTGTTTGCCTAAGCAGGCACTATAATTTGCTGCACTATCTGGCTGGCCCTCTATTCTTATTTATATATCCAATGACATACACAAAACCAACAGAAGTGTAGCTTATAGGGACAAAGTCCTGCTACCAGTTTGTTCCCTGCAGGACCTGAGGTTGAACGAGGATGAATGACAGAGACTTGGAATCAGTTTAACATGTGGGCTGCCAGGGAGCTTTTGTCCCTAGCTTGTCCCTCTTCTATTCACCCAGACTAGGTACAAGCAATTAAAGTAACACAAAGCTTATCTGCATTCCAATATCCATTTAATACAAGTGTAGGTAAACAACTCAAATATGTGCTCACTAGAAGCCAGTTAAGCCTCAGTTTTACTGGTCTCCCCCACAAGGTTGTTTGGTCTAAAGCCTTATATAATTTTAAACAAAATACTTATGTCCTAGGTCTTTTGAGTAGGACATGAAAAGAGAACAGTCTGTGAGAAAGACTGAAAGAATGGGACATTTCTCCAAGACTGGGGGCAATTGAGTTTTAGGGTTGAGTGAAGAGGGAATGAGAATATCATGGGAAATCAGTCTTGTCTGGAATCACATTTTGGGTTTAGCAAGACTACATATCCCATCTAATATTTTTCCTGAGAACTTTTTTTAAATGGTCTCGGAGAATAGAGAATATTTTATGGTAGAATTAGTCCCTGTTTAGTTCAGTGGACATTCCTGGATTCCTTCCAGGCATTATGCTCAATGCTAAAAAGTAGCATGGGACAATTATACTGATAGCACTGGTAGCCTGTATCTATAAACTTCAAATTCCTAACTTGAAATAAGGATTCTATACATTTATATGATGCTTTAAAGAATGGGATGTTTTAAAGAATACTTTCATCAAACTTCCTCTCATCATCATCATCTTCGTTGTAAACAGGCTTGGAGAAGTTAAAGATATAGCAGAACTGGAACTCAAATCCACATCTTTGGAATCCTGGCCCAATTCTTCTTCTTCTCGTATTCTACCTCTTCCTCCTCATGTTCCTCCTCCTCCTCTTTCTCCTCCTCTTCCTTCTTCTTCCTCCTCCTATTCTTCTTCTTCCTCCTCCTCCTCCTCCTCTTTTGGAAGGCAGACAGCTTTATTATGGTAGCAGACTGGGGACACCAGGGTCCAGATCATCAGCCCTATTCTGAGGTTGCTAATCACTTGTATTGGTTTTTCTCAAGGAAGTGCAAAAGGCATATAACATTATATTCTATACTTGGTTATGCCTATCTTTGTCAGTTGCCAGGCAGAATTTACTTTTACAGTAACTAATAAAGTTACTATCCTGTAACATGAGGGAAAGAATCAATCATTGTCTGAGACTTGGCAAAGGTATCTTTGAGGCAATAACTCTCTGGAACTTAAAAGTAAGAAAAACAACTATCTGGCTAAGTTGTACTTCCTTGAATCTAGCTTTGGGAGCACCATGGTTCATTAAATTTTGTAGCTCTCTAATTATAAGAATCAACTGTATTTGCTAGTCTCATCCAGCATCAGAAATACACTAGTGTTAGAAATATAGTATTAAAATTTTCACTACATTTAAAATAGCCCCTCCAATATTACATTACACTTACTAACTGTAAAGGCAAAATATCCCCTTACAATGATGATATCTAGCAGTTTTCACCTTAAGACAATTGACCAATTTTGTTATTATTTTTGATTTACTGAGCCAGCACCTGGCTATTCAGACTGGCATCCAACTCCCCATGTAGCACAGGCCGGCACTGAATTCACTGTGGTCCTCCTGCCTCAGCCACCCTGATGCAGTGATTACAGTTGTTTGTTAACATGCCTGGTTGATTAATAGAGTACTAACTAGATAGTACGTACCTTTTGACATAACATATATTATGAAACAAATATTATTTATAGTATTTTTTTTAACAGGGTCTCACTATGCAGCCTGACTCCTAGTGATCCTCTGATTTCAGCCTCCCCAGCACTGGAGTTACAGGTGTGCACCGCCATGCCCAGACTCAGTGGCCAGCTCTGTGTGCCCAAGGGCAGGGCTGTTGTGGCATGTGGTGTCAGGGATCAATGCCGGTCCCTGTGACTGCCTAAGCAAGCACAGGTACTTAGTCTGCTGAGCTATCTCCCCAGCCCAATATTTATTTTTTTTCTACAGAATGTTTCACTTAAATCAAATCTCTAGATTTTAAGCCAGGAGTGGAGGTATACAGCTATAATGCCAGCACTCTGTGAGGCTGAGGCAGGACGATCCTGAGTTTGAGCCCAGCCTTGGCAATTTAGTGACTTACTCTGTCTCTAAATAAAAAAATTAAAAAGGATTAGGGTGTAGCTCAGTACAGAGGCCCTAATTTCAGTCTCGAGTATCATAACAAAACAAAACAAAAGAAAAAACCCTTTAGATTGACATTTAAACTTAACCTATAGATTATGGGACATAAAAGGTGAAAGATTTCTATGATCTGAAGAGAAACCGAGTATACAGGACATGTAAGGAAGCGGAACAAGTTAATTGGGAAGAGGGAGTAATAGTTTAGTTTTACTAAACTCCTACTTTAGGCCCCGGGAGATATCTCAGTAGTCTAAGTGCCTGCCTGGCAAACGCAAGGAGCAGGCTTCCATCACTGGTACTGCATGCTGTGCTGGCCACAAAAACCTGGGTGTGGCAGTGCACACCTGTAATCCCAGCGCTGGGGAGGCTGAGACAGGAGGATCACTATGAGTCTGAGCTCAGTAGTGAATCCCTGTACCAAATAAATAGATAAATACATGATAATAAGAAATTTGAAGATTCCTACTGTAGATTCTGAAAAAGCTCAGTGTTGTGGTGGTGACATGATCATGGGTGTGTAAACAACCCACAACACTTAATGCTATTACATATAATGAGGAAGATACTGTAGTTTTACAGGACAATGTTTTCAAAAAACTTTTGCTTTTAAAAAATTAATAAAATGTTTTTGAGACAGGATCTTGTTATTTAGTTCAGGCTGGCACCGAACTCAATGTATGGTCCAGGTGGGCCTTAATTTGTGGCAATCAGCCTGCCTCAGTCTGACAAGTGCTGGGATTACAGGTGTACACCACCACGCTCGTCCGGGATAGTGTTTTTATTCTGTGACCATATCAAAACATTTAACTATGACATGTTAGAGTAATACTTATAAAATGATATCTACAATTTTAAACGATTCAATGACACAGTTTACTTTGAACAGGTTTCACAGCACTGCAAAGACATAATAACCAACATCCACGGAGTGAGCCGTAAGAATTGGCAGAACCCTGAAAGCTGCTTGATCTAAGGGAAGGGTAAGCCGTTCACCGCACTGTTCCATCAACTTTTCGGTGTGCATTGGAAGCTCTATCTTAAAATGTTGGAACGGTAGATGCTCGCGTCTTCTCGCCGAGGCCGAACCGCGTTCTATTCCATGCAGCCGCACGGCGCTCCGTCGGGGTCCGTCGGAGCATGCGCAGAGGCCCGCCGCGCGCCCCGCCCCCTCGGGTGTACGCAGGCGTGGAAGTAGCGGCGCGCAGTCCCGGCAGCCCGCGAGAAGCCAGCTGAGGTAAAGCGTTGCAGTCCCCAGCCGAGAGGATGGAGCCGCTCAAGGTGGAAAAGTTCACGACCGCGGACAGGGGAAACGGGCTACGTGCCGTGGCCCAGCTGCGTCCTGGAGAGCTGCTCTTCCGCTCGGATCCCTTGGCGTACACGGTTTGCAAGGGGAGTCGCGCCGTCGTCTGCGACCACTGCCTATTCGGGTAGGTACCGAGCACCGTCGGGCACAGACGCGGGAAGCGCGGGTCCAGACTGCGGGCTCCGTTGGGCCGGCAGCTCGCCTGGCCGGGGCGGCACAGCAACCCAGCCGCGCGGTGGAGAGCCTGGCCCCGCGACGCGCATGTTTGTGGGGTGCTTGGCGCGGAGCAGGCCCCGCCCGGTAGCCCAGCCGGGCGGAGCGTTACCTGCGATCCCGTTTAGTCCACTGGGTAGGGCTCCAGTAGGAACTGGGGAGCCAGTGGTGCAGACTTAAGGGGAGACATTGGTCCTTGGGTAATTTTCTTGAGAAATGTCGCTTCCGTGTGTACTGTGCTCCAACTTCAGTGCTACTGCTGTGGAAGTTGTGGAGATCGTAAGTGGCAAAGGTGCGAAGGAACTGGAATGAGAATAAGTCAGGCTCAGGGCAGATGGACCGGGCTTGCCGACGGTGAGAGAATTTTGCTGTTTTCTGTGTACTTTTATGGTCCAGGTTTTGTGGGACATGAAGATGAAGGAGGCACTGTAAGAAGGAGCAGATCAAAAAGGGATAGTAGTTATATTGCAACAGAAAGGCTGAACTAGAGGTGCACATAATGTGGTACCATAAAATAAGTTACTGAGGTTTCACATGTTCCACTTAGTAGTTGTGCAGATCTAACTTTTTTTTTAACCTCAAAGTTGTGATCCTCCTATCTCAACCTCCAAAGTTGCTGGGATTATACGTATGCAACAGCACACTCAGTGCAAATCTAACTCTTAACTAGCTCTCTGGTTCTGAAAATTCATGTGATAATATTTTGGAATCGTTGGAAGCACAGTGCCAGTGTAAATGCTCTATGGAATCAGTTTATGGAAATGTTTAATACGTATGTGTAGTCATGGGAATTGTATGAAGTTAACAAATATTACTGAGCTTCTGTTGATGTACAGGGGGAAAGTTATGGCTCCCTCTCCAACTAGCATCTTCCCACTGAGAATTAATATAATAACTGAGTTATCAAATCTGAGCTTGAATCATATAATACCTTGAATTGCCTATTTTCCAGAATAATATACACAAATCCTTTGTGGATGTGGATGGGGATGCCTTTTCACTTACCATATTATTTCATTGCTCTTTACCTTTTTTTTTTTAAAATATATTTGGTACAGTGTCTCACTATGCAGTTAGGACTCATAGTGATTCTCCTGTTTTCAGCCACCTCAGAGCTGGGATTACAGGTGTGCACCGCCATGCCCGGTCTTGGTGGCCAGCTCAGCACACCGGGGGGCAGAGCTGACTTGGCATGTAGTGCCCAGGATTGACCCCCCTATCTTTTTAAAGACCATAATACATTTATTTGGGGAAAGAAAGCTTCAGTCTAAGAGGACACAAGGGGACCTGAGTGGGTTGACAAAAAATCTGTCTTTTCTTGGGATTTTTATAGAGCAAAACCATGAGGTGAGGCAGGTGTAATGTGGGAAATATGGAAACTTGCAAGATGAATATGAGTCTACCATTCTTTTTTGGCAAGAGCTGTGGTGATTTAAGCAAATAAGAATTGCTTGAAAGGGTGTCAGGATGATTTTAGCATTGCTTTCAATACCTAGCAAAAACTGGCTCTGAAAATGGGCAGGAACCAAGACAGAAAAGCCCTGCAAGAGTAATTGGGTCTGGGGTCTGGGGAGTTGCTTGGTAGTAATGGATTCTGTACTATGTACTACTAGCACCATGGATACTGGTCCCTGCTCCTGCTGTTTCCTGTGAAAATGATTGTTTCTGGAGAGTTGTTCTCTCTGCCATTCTTCTTTGTGGTATTAGCTTCTGATTTCCAGTTCTTAGTGGTTGATTTGGATTGGCTGAGTTTAGGCCACTGTCTGTGAGCAGTAGCTGGAAGGGAAGTTGAAAAGGTGAATATTTGGGTTTTTGGCTTTAAGATAAAACACAAGTTTTACTCTCCACAGATATTCAACCAGTGGGGAAGTAAATATAAATGCAGAAAAGGGGATATAAGTAAATTCCAGGAATTTAAACAAGATTTAAACAGATGGATTCATTATACTGACTAACAGATACTTGTTTACTAATTTTTTTGTGTGTGTTTGTTTTTCTGAGACAGTCTTGCTATGCCGCTCACATTGGCCTTGAGCTTAGTTTGTATCCCAGGTTGATCTTGAACTTGTAATGATCCTCTTGCCCCAGCATTCTGAGTGCTGGGCATTACAGGTGTGTGCCATCACACTGGGCTTGGTCTATTAATTCTTTTTTTTTTTTTTTAAGTGTATTTGGTACAGGATCTTACTATGCAGCCTGGATTTACAGTGATCCTCTTGTTTTCAGCCTCCCCACGGTTGGGATTACAATTGTGCATCATCACACCTGACTGTTGGCCAGCTCAGTACGCCCCGGGGGTGGGGCTGGTATGACATGTGGTTCCAGGGATTGAATCCTGGTCCCTGCCCTTGCCTAAGCAGGTGCTTAGTCCACTCAGCTATCTCACTGACCCTGGTCAATTAGTTCTTCACCCAAACATTTATTTGTGCTTATTTTACTTTGTCAGAATGTATATGTAATATACTTCTGTTATAGAAGATACTATTTAAATAGTGTTACTGTTGTAGCTTACCTGCTTAAGAATGACTGTAGCCTGAAAACATCATTAGGGATTCTTTTTTTTTTTTTTTTTTTTGTATTTTAGGAACGGGTCTACAGGGTGTCCAGGGTTTCACTGATTGAACTCATATAGTGATTTGCCTGTTTCCAGCCTCCCAAGAGCTGGGGATTACAGGTGTGTGCCTCTATGCCCAGTCTCAATTGCCATCTCAGCATGCCCCAGGGACAGAGCTGGCATAGCAGGCCTGGGGATTGAACCCCTGGCACCTGTGCCTGCTTGCAGGCGATACATTATTTCTTGAGGTTTTCTATCACTAACAAATGCTAAGTAGCCAAACCTTTTCTCAAAAAACAGAAGAAAAAAATTTCCCCTTTGTTCTTTTTTGAGCTCCACATATAACTGTTGTTGTTATGAGGTATATAACATTTTATTTCATTAGTTAATTAAGATAAAAGACAAGAGCTGGTATAGTGGGCCAAAAAATTCTGCCAGAAATTAATATTACAGTATACTATAAGCATGTATGTACTAAGTATTAGGGCTACAAAAAAGGACATATAACATCTCTTCTCAAGAATTTCACAAACACTGCAAAAAAAAAAAAAAAATTCTTACTTTTCCCTTTGTTCCCTTGCTGTGTAGTTCAGGGTGGTTGTGAACTCACTACATATTCCTGGCTGTCTTTGAACTTGTAACAATCCTGCTTCACTTCTCAAGTTCTGGGGTTATAAGCCTGTGTTACTATATGCAGCAAGAAATATTTATTTCCTTCATTAGTCTCCCAAAATAAATTTTTGTAAGGTCCTACTTAAAATGCCTTCTTTCTTTTAGGATTGTTTTGATTACTGCTTTAGTTCTGCATGTTTATTTTTGTTAAAGGAGAAACTTGAACCTGGTTCCTGACTTTTCTTCTTCTCATTAAGGCATAGTTTCTGATGTTTCATGTAGTGAATAGAAAAGAAAATGAAGTGTATAAGTCAGAGAAAGATTAAGTGACAATGAAATTCTGACTTGAAGCATTTGAATTGTCCTGCTGTTGTACACATTTATAGTTTGGTGGGCATATTATTGACAAATGGATTCTGTTTGTTTTGTTAGTTGTAGCATGTAAAATTTCAGTATAATTGTATGTATTTATAGTGTAAGGAGGCAGTGCCCTAAGTGTGATCTTTGTATTTCTAGTATATGGAACATGTGGCAGGTGCTTCTTTCTTGAATTGTGAAAGGATAATATCTGGGGGAATTTTAAGTCACTATAAGGTGTGTTTGCTTTTGATTGTCCCAAGTTCCAAGTTGCCTGCTGTTTCCACATGAAGAATCACTTCTGCGAAGCTCAGTTAGTTTCTTCTGTAGGGCCCAGTGGATGCCATTCAGCATTAAGGATGAGGTCCAGGTATAGTGCCTCCCAGGAGGATAAAAGATGATTTGAAAGTGGAAACTCCATCCCTTTCAGCCATAGGTTATGGGAAGAAGAGGACAGAGTTGAGGGAAAAGAGATTTTTACAATGGTAAATTCTGCATTTGCTTGTCTGGCCAAAGTTTTATGGTTTTAGGAGGTGCTAAAGGCTGTGAGGAGACAGTCAACAGCATAGGTTCTTTGGCTCTGCTCATTATTTGGAATCTTGAGAGAAAGCAGTTAGCTGTGCAGCTTCATGCTGTGATACCCTTGGGGGGCTGTAGCACATTAGTGGTAGAATAAGTGGCTAGAGAGAGGAGCCTGTCATAGTACTCTAAGGAAGGTGAAGAAGCATAGAGTGCTAGTGGAACAGCAAGCATCTTGACAAAGGACTGTTTTTGAATACAGATTTAGAGTCAGAATCATGGACACCAAGGATGGGGAGCCACCTGAAAGATGAGATGGCACTGATCCAGCCATGGGACCTGATCCCCTCCATGCTGAAAACACCAGTGAGGATCCAGAGAGAAACTACACACCTAAGGTTTTCCTGCCATCTTTACTTTGGTGATGTCTCATGACACCTGGGAGAAAAATCTATTCAAAATCAGCCATTAAAACCAGTTCTGGTAGGGAACTAAAAGTACTTATATGAACTGGGAAAGTTGAGATATTGTTAGACAAGTTTTAAGTTTCCTGAATGTTTAATAAGGTAAATGGCCATGAACATTGTTAGATTATAGAAAAGTAGCATTATGTTCAGAAGACATTAGGCCAGGTGTGGTGTCACTTGCCTGTAATCTCAGCATTTGGGAAGCTGAGGCAGAAGATTGCTGTGGTGAGAATTTGAGGTCAGTCTGGGCTGCATAATGAGTGGAAAGCTAGCCTGAACTATATAACAAGACCCTGTATCAGCCATCCTCCAAAGGAAGATAGATTAAAGTAGCCACATTTGAGTTACAATGTAAGTAAATGTGAATAGGGAGTAAAGGGAAATATAAGAAAATTACATGCATTTGTTTATTTATTATTTATTGGGCTATTATGATTAGTAAGATGATGAAATCTGTCATGGATATGGAATGACCTGGAGAGGAGGAAGATAGGAAGCTATTTCCTCTCTTGGGATAAGAAAAAGTGCCAGAGAACACAACAGCTGTGACGAATGAGAGGTTTATGAGCTAGGGAATGAGGGCATGAAGGAGAGTTACGGGTGGTGAAGTGTGTGATAGGATCATTGGGTTAGTAGTCCTGTTATGGTACAAGAAAAGATGGGATGGCAAAGAACAGGTTGCCTTGGCATAAAGTGCTTAGGAGTACTATTTGTATTAGTATGACCAAGTTTAGGGGATGACAGAAAGTGGCTAACGTCAGGAGTGAAAAAAGATGATCGAGGGACAGTGAGATAGGTCAGTGAACTAAGCACAAACACTGGAGTTTGATCCCCAGTACTACATGCTACCTCCGTCCCTGCCCCCACATGGTAGGGAATGCCTGTGTAATCTCAGTGGTGGGGAGGCTGAAAACAGGAGGATCACTTTGAGTCTGAGCTATGTAGTGAGACCCTGTACCAAATGTGTTAAAAAAAAAAAAATGAAATTAACAGTATTGGCAAGGCTGAAGTGTTAGATGAACAAAGTTAGCAAGGGTGTTAGGTTTTGGAATGAGTAGTTTAACAAAGGCAGTTTCCTCATTACCTTTCTTTTCTTTTTCTTAAAATGTATTTGGTGTAGGGTCTCACTGTGCAACTTGGGTTTGTAGTGATCCTCCTGTTTTCAGCTTCCTAATGCTAGCACGCCTGGACTCTTGCAGGCTCAGCGCACTCTGGGGGTGGGGCTGGCACAGACAGCCTGCTATACTGGGGATCAAACCCCCTCATTGGTTTTCTAACCCAAGGTAAATTAGAAAGAGCTGAAGCTGGGGAGATAGCTGGGTGAACTAAGCACCTGCCCAGCAAGCACAAGGAGCCAGGTTCAATTCTTATACTGCATGCTTTGCCAACTTTGTGCTAGCTGGCCTCTTAACCAGGTGTGGTGGGGTACACCAATAATTCCAGTGCTGGGGAGGCTGACACAGAAGAATCACTATGAGTCTGAGTGCTTAGCGAGACCCTGTACCAAATAAATAAATAAAAACATTTAAAAAAAAAAAGAAAAGAAAAGAAAAGAAAGAGGCAAGTGTAGCCTGAGAAGAACTCCACTAGTTCAAATGAATGTATAAATACTTTACTTGGGTTGATGACTGATTTTGTGAATTATGTTACCACCAAGTGCAAGTGAGCTGCTGCAGTTTTATAGGTCTTTCCTGAGGAAGGAGAGCTGGACTTCAAAGTGCTAATAAAATAATTATACAGGGAAGAATTTTGAAAGATGGCCTAAAGTCAGGATTTCCAGGTGGCTGGGCAATGACTAATGGTTTTAGGCTGCCTGAGGGTAAAGTACTGTGGAAGAATTGATAATAAGGTGAATTGGAAAAGGACATTATAGTTGCCACTTCTATTTTTTTTTTTTTTTTTTTGTGGAACCGGGGATTGAACTCAGGCTCTTGCACTTACCAGGGAAGTGCTTATTCTACTGAGCCATCTCCCCAGCCCTCCATTTTTCTTTTTAAGTGGGAGTTACAATTCTTGTTTCTTTTTTTTCTTCCTTCTTTTCTGCAAGGAGGCTTGGGAAGGGCTGTATGGTTTACCATGCATTGTTGAAAACCTTTGATCCATGTGAATGCCATAATAGAGGACAAGTTGACCTTCTTTGTGATAGCAGTATGTTCTCCTTTTCAGGAGAGCTTCATGCTTAATCTGAGGGCTCCAGAACAGAACAAAACGTGGGACCAGGTTAGAGGATGGTCCTTGGAACTCAGCAGTGCAGACTTCTCCTCACCCTAGCTGTTGGGACTTTTGCAGATACAGAACATTCAGTTTGCTACAATTAGCTGATGCTGGGTTCTCCAGGATTAAATAGTGACTCACCTTCTTGGCCAGCTAGCTATGGGCTGTCCAGCTTTTATTTTGTATCCTTTTGTTATTGAGGGATCAGTGATTAATTCTCTTGGAATACTCATTTTTTTCATGTAATTGAAGTTGTCTTCTCTGCCAGTACAGCTGTCTTTGAAATCTACTGTAGAGCTTTGGGATTCTTGTAAGGCTGCCTCTGACTTTCACAGAAGGAGAATTGAAGCAGTGGGTGAATGTCCCTGGTTTTGACTGCTTCTTGATATACACTATTATCTGAAATAATTCCTTCACATTTCTTAAAAGTTATGATAATGGACTTACTATGAAGGATTTTTAAAAAGTGACTGAGGAAGCCAAAGAAATTTTGTTTGTGGTCTATTGATATTTATAGCATAAAATAGAACTTAAAAATTTTTGAAATACTTAAAATAGTGAGTCTATTAATACTGTTTTACAAAGTTTTTTTAATGCCACAAATATATTTTTTAAAACAAAATAAAATTTTGTATGTTTTTACAAATGTAATGTGTAGACACTTGGATTCTTCTCAATGCTTCTGTATTCAGTAGATTGTAAAATCATGTTAGCCTCTGGAAAACTCTATATACTCAGGAGAGAATGAGAGTAGAAGAGTTCTTCCTGAAAAGCAGCCTCCATCGCCATCAACAGACAACTGGATAAAGGAAATGTGCTATCTTCCAAGTAAAGTATCATGTCATCTGAAAATAGTGATAATTTAACTTCTTTACCTATTCTTACTCCTTTTATTTCTCCTTCTAGTCTTATGGCTGTAGCTAATGATTCCAAAACTATATTGAATAGGAGGGGTGATAGAGGACATCCTTGTCTTATATCTGATTTAAGAGTAAAAGATTTCAGTTTTTCCCCATTTAGGATTATATTAACTTTTGGGTTGTCATAGATGGCTTTTATCAAGTTAAGGTAGAGTCCATCTATTCCATTTTTCTGTAGGACTTTGAACATGAATGAGTGTTGGACTTTGTCAAAAGCTTTTTCTGCATCAATTGAAATGATCATGTGGATTTTAAATTTCAGTCTATTAGCATAGTGTATTACATTTATAGATTTTTGAATATTGACCCATCCTTGCATCCCTGGGATGAATCCTACCTGGTTATGGTATATGATCTTCTTGATGATTTGCTTTATTCTGTTTGCTAGGATTTTATTGAGGATTTTTGCATCCATGTTCATGAGGGAGATTGGCATGTAGTTCTCTTTTTTAGTTGTGTTTTTCCCTGGTTTTGGTATCAGTATAATACTTGTCTCCAGGAATGATTTTGGGAGAACTGTTTCCTTTTCAATTTCATTGAAGAGTTTGTGGAGTGTAGGGATTAGGTCTTCTGTAAATTTCTTGTAGAATTCAACTGTGAATCCATCAGGACCTGGACTTTTCTTTATCGGCAAGCTTTTTATTATGTTTCATATTTCATTGACTATTATTGATTTATTGAGAGTTGTTCTGTCTTGATTCAGTTTTGGTAATTTGTACCTTTCTAGGAATCTGTCCATTTCATCTGTGTCTTCTATTCTGTGAGTGTAAAGATTCTTAAAGTAGCTATTGATAATCTTCTGAATTTCTACTGGGTCTGTGGTGATTACACTCTTTTCATTCCTTATTGCTTGTATTTGAATTTTTTCTTTCATCTTTTTGACGAGGTTAACTGGTGGCTTATCAATTTTATTTAGTTTTTCAAAGAACCAGCTTTTTGATTCATTGATTCATGTACACGTACCCACTCCCCAAAATGATTGTAAACTGAATGTACTTCAAAGAGAGAGAAGAAAAAGAGACAGCATTCTTACATCGATCACAGGAGAGCTACAGGTACAGATTGGCACAGATCTCCCAGTGAAATGGCTGGGAAGTGTCTGCTCAGTCACCCTCTGTGAGCCTAACAGAAGCTCTATGTGTCCTGACTTTCAGCATTTTTATTGCCTCATTCTTGAAGGTAACAGTCAGGGATCACCAGACATTTGAAGAAAGGATCTAAAGATAGCATATTTGTTAAACAAACAAACAAACAACAAGAACAACAAAAAACAAGATAGAAGGAAAGTTTTAATTACAGCATATTACAATCCTTGACCTTTGTGCAGTAACACATTCCTTGCAGTCTTAGCTATTCTGGAGACTGAGGCAGGTGGATTATTTGAGCCAGGAGTTTGAGGATAGCTTGGGGACTTTGGGGGTGGGAAACTGAAGTGCAGACTTTGAGCATTGCTTCCTGGCTCCAGAGGAGAAGGTGGTACACAGCTGAGTCTTCTGGAGAACCTTGTGGCATTGGTTTTCCTGATGGGAACTCAGCTTTCTTGCATCATTGGTGAAGCTTGGGACCTCATTGCTGCTGAGGAATGCTGTGGTACTTTTTGCAGGGAGCTCTTGTGCATTGCTTCCTGGCTGCAATGCAGATCCCTCAGCCTGCTAGCACAGATCTTTCATTCTGCTGGCATAGACTTTGTAGGTTCCACCATTGACTTTTGGGCCTTCCCCATGCAGATCCATCAGATCTGTATGAGACATTGTCATGGGCTCTAGATCTCAACCTGAACTTGTGGGAGGCATTGTTAGGAGCTCTAGATCTTAAGCTGGACTTATACAGGATGTTAGGATTCAGGCCCTCAGCAGGATTCTTTGATTTTTAGTTTTGTGTTTTGGTGGAACCAGGGATTGAACTCAGACCCTTGCGCTTCCCAGAGAAGCACTTATTCCACTGAGCCATCTCTCCGGCCCCTAATGATTTTTAGTATGTGGATAGATATCCTGCATTCTTTGTATGTGATTCTTTGGATTATTGTTGTCTTGCAGGGGTCTCTGTATGACTGATTGATTGCCTCCCAATTGCTAGGGTTAATCTCTGGGCAAGTCACATTTTCCAGAAAAGCATGTATTGGTTATGGTTTGGTCAAAGAGTGAGAATCACTGAGTGATGAAGGACAAAGATTTTAGAGATCGGTCCTTCCACAATGTGGGAGTTGGTTAATGCTTCTGTGCTGGGCCTGGCTTAACCACTCTTAACTATACCTAAAGACAATGGCAAAACCATTCTTCTACCAATTCTTTGTACAGTTGAAAACACACTAGTCCTCTCTTCAGAAGAGCATATGAAATGCCTTTGCCTATCTTTCATTCTTCTAGTAGAGTCTCAGGCTTTCTTTGGAGCTCCATAATTTTGGTTTAATTTTTCTCAGCTCCACTTGTCTTCTGTACTGGACAAATAGGCATTTTAAATGATGATTACTATCTCTACATCCCTGAGATTATTACTGGAGAGTATGAGTCCCTCCAGTAATTCAGTATTGCTTTTGGTTTACTACTTTGATGGGTGAAAGCACTTCTAGTGTCTTGCATTCAGAGTTTGTAGCATAACAGTTGTTGCTTTATGGATAAAGGAACAAATGAGGGGAATTCTGATAGTTTTTGAGAGTATCTTCTCCAATGGGATGTCCTGGAACTGGAGAACATAAGTATAATACAGGTTTGGGGACCTACTAGATTCCCTATTAGATGAACCTGAGCCCAAACTGCAAGATTCCCTGATCTTCATAAGCTCCTGTTACCGAGAGGTGGACTAAAATGGTTACTTTGGGTCTTCAGGAATTACCTTAAAAAGTTTAAAGCACCTAGTAGTCACCTAAAAGTCAGGTTATATCCTCTTTTCCTGCGTGTAGGCATCATTGTAAATGGCTATAAATTTCATTTTAGAAGCCTAAGAGGAAGATTTAAAGTATTTGTCTTTGTATGGTAGAGTTCTTCCTCCAGGAAACCTGGCCTTCTTTTTATTCAAGAGGCTCTGGGTCTGTGGAGTGGCTGAAATCAGGAATTGGTAGAGCTCTCTCTCTCTCTCTTCTCTTCCCTCCCTCCCTCTCTCTCTCTCTCTGTCTGTGTCTCTCCCTCTGTCTCTGTCTGTATCTGTGTGTGTGTGTGTGTGTGTGTGTGTCTAAATAGTTTGCTCTGTTGTTCAGGCTGGCCTTGAACTCATGGTGATCCTCTTGTGTTAGTGTCCCAAGTGCTGGTAGTACAAACATGTGTCATCATGCCTGGAAAAATCTATTTTGGTGATGTAAATTGTACAGTGCTTACCAGGTCTAGAGCTTTTCTGCTGGTAGTATTCAAATAGACTTTAGTATATTGTCCATGTACTTCAGTTCTAGGGACACTGTGAGGACTATTCTTAGCTGCTTGAGCCAGTCTTTAAATTAAAAAGAAACAAATTTTTTGGCACATATATTTCAATAAATTGAAGTTGTTCTATCATTTTATTCCTTCTGCCTTTTAGGATCTATTCTCATATCTGTTACCTAAGTTTTGTTGACATAAGTTGGCAAATCTTGCAGTTTTTTCAGTGTATCATATACCTCCTTATTATTCATATTTTTAAACTCCCGAGTCTTTGGGAATTCAACTTGTAGATCTAGAATCAGTAAAAAGTGGTGAGAGTAGTTCCTGAAAGGATCAGTAGTTGTTATTTTTGTCTTTTGGAGACAGGGTTTTGCTATGCCGTTCAGGCTGACCTTGAACTCATTTTGTAGCCCAGGCTGGCGTCAAACTCCATGTGATCCTTCTACCTTAGCCTCCAGAGTGCTGGAATTACAGGTGTGCACCACCGTCTCTGGTGAGGATCAGTAGTTGTAGGCTTTATAGTCAGGTGAAGACCAACCTTTTCAGAGTGTCTACTGGCAAAGGCAACTCAATCAAATATAAGGATTCAAGGTACAAAGTTGCAAGGGTATCTGTCCAGTTTTTTGTATACCAGATTTAGACTCATTCTTTACCAGTCAGTTCCCTAACTATATAATGTTGAACATTCTGTTCTTGCTGCTCCATGTGTGTGATTTGCAGGTCAGTGACATCAGTGTCAACTGTTAGTAATATCCAATTTTATGCTGTGTTGCAAATTACCTAATCAGAATATATACCTTCTATGTATGATTTCAAGATATCTGCATAACTTGTGTGTACATTATTCTGAGATGAGCTGATTTCTTTTTTCTTTTTTGAATTTTGTGTTTTAGGAAGGGTCTAAAAGGGTGTTTAGGATCTCACTACTATATCAGACTCATAGTGATGTGCCTGTTTACAGCCACCCAAAGAGCTGCTTTCAGCATGCCCTGGGGGCTGGGCCTGCATAGCAGGCTGGGGGATTGAACCCTCGCCCCTGTACCTGCTTGCAGGTGCTTAAATCTCCTTATTTGACTGGCTCCAATGAACTGATTTTCTAAGTGGTTTTAAACAAGTTCTTCAAAGCTCACTTATTTGATAATTATCTTGAGTATTTTTTGGATTCTGTAATTTGAATTTGTTTTAGCTGCGTATACACTACATCTAAAATTGTTGCAACTTTTGTAAAACAAAAAAAAAAAAAAAAAAAGGTGATTTCCTCATTTGAATCTTGAGAAACTCCCTGTGAGGTTTTTGTTAGGTGTTATGCTCCCTCTGGTGGACAATGGTGCTAAAAAGCACACAATACGTTTCAGAAAAGTGACTTATTAAAACCTGACTGATCCCTTTCATGAGTTTTATTTCCAAATTATTCTTAGCCTCTGACACCATAAGTTGCTTTGATTTGGATCAAAGAAAGATAAAAAAAAGTTTTCTCATGAGTACCTACACAAAATATCCTAACAAAAGAACATAGGTCAGATTTATATGGAAAAGGTGGCTTATTACTAATAACCATGTTTTTAACAGTTACAGTGGCAATATATATTTGAAACTTGTCACATCTGAATTTTGCTTGACATGGGGGAAAATTGTTCTTGTCCATCATCTTATAATACAATTTATTATTATGAAAGATTTTGTGGGAGTGGTTTTTTTCTATAGTTTTTGATTTAATAATTACCTGGTGAATGAAAGAAATGTAAGGTGGATGTGTAGAATAAACTCATATTTTATCTTGGAACTTGAATGCTTACTTTCTCAGCAACATAGGGAAATGCACAGAACCCATGCAACAAACACTTGACATTTGGTACTGAATTAATTTTTAAGCTTTTAAGGTAAAAAATTTTTTTTGAGTACTAAAGATTATACATTTGAAGCATGTGTGTTATCTCCAAGTGTATCCTTGCCTGGTCAGTTTATTTACTTAATATTTATTTATTTATTTGAGACAAGGTTTCATTATATAGTTCAGGCTGTCCTTGAACTGATGGCGAGCCTCTTGCTTCAGCTTCCTCTTAGTGTTGGGATTACAGACATGTACCACCACATCTGGCTAGGCAATTTATTTTTAAAAGCAAAAATATATGAAGCCAATGTTTTGTTTTTTGTCTTTTTGAGACAGGGTCTCACTGTTCAGTTCAGGCTCGCCTTGAGCTTATTTTGTAGCCCAAGCTGGGTTCCAACTCATCCTGTTTCATCCTTCAAAGAGCTGTATTTTACTTTTTAACATACAGTAAAATCAGTAACTTTTCTTTCTAAAATGAACTTCTCTGTGTGGTAGGCTTGCTTCCCTGCATACATTGCATCCCTCTTCTTCCCCCTCCCCCTCCCTTTGGTCTTTTTGAGACAAGGTCTGGCAATCCAGTGCAGGCCGGCCTTGACCTCACTATGTAGCCAAGGCTGGCCTTGACCTCACTACGTAGCCAAGGCTGGCCTTAAACTTGCAGTGATCTTCCTACCGCCGCTTCCCAGGTGTTGGTGTTTAAGTGTGTGCTACCATGCTGCCCCTAAGGTTAGTTTTAAATTTTTAATTACTTGGGTTGAGACTCATAAGTTAGGAAGCCTTTTATTGCTGTTTAGCCTTTAAATAGATCAGTACTATGGAAATAAGTGTGATACAGACTTAAATATTGTATGGTTTTTCTTATATGAGGAAATCAGTATGTGTATATACATAAGCAAAGTGGAAGATAGGAACATAGGAAGTAGGGAGGTGTTCAAATAATTCCCTGGAGCACCTGTCCTGCTGTGTGAAACATATTTTTTTGATATATGTGCTAAGTTTTTCATTTATACCAGTAGTTTCTCTGTTAAAAATAAAATTGTGGGCTCCTTTTTTCTTCTTTGTAAGAGAGGATCTTTTTTGACTAACTGCTTTGAGGATAATGATATACAATGTGTTAGCTATTGTTATTCTTTTATTTTGTTACAAATATTTTTCATTGAAAAATAAGGTAAAGAAACTTGCTTCTAAAGTACACCTGCTTATTGGAAATTTTTTCTCTGTCTCTCTCCTGTGTAGTTTTTTTTTTTTTTTTTTTTGTATTTAGTAGTGCTTGAGATTGAACCTAGTGCTTCCTACATGCTAGGTAAGCAGTCTGTCACTGAACTACACTCCCAATGTCTTCAACTGTTTTGATCTTTACATTTCTCCCTGAGAGTCTTTTGTAATTCATTAATTCTCAACTTTAGCACCTGGGAGTTTAAAACAAAAATACTGATGCATGCAGTGCAGGAGAACTAATTTGTATGAATTCTGTGATTAGGGGAGATGCAGAAAGACTGGAGATGAAGATTCCATTTAGGAGAAAATTGGCTTTACTCTGTAATATAAGGAAGGCCTAAGCTAGGCAAGTGGCAAAAGTGCTATGACAGCAAGTCCTATTTAGAGAAGCATTGACTTATCAAGGGGACTGAAGGCTTGAAGGAGTGATACTGATAACTGCTGCAGCTGAACACATTGGCTTGATAGCATTGTAAGTACCATCCTTAGAGGAATCAATCCTTAAGGTTGGAGACAATACAAGGCCTTCAAATAAGTTAATGGTTTCCCCCATTGTGTTAATTTTTTACTGTAGAACTGAGGTAGGTTATTTAACCTCTGAGTCATAATTTTATCTTTTTTGAAATAATTTTTTTTTTTTTTGTCTTTTTCTGACAGGTTCTCACTATGCAGTTCATGCTAGATGTCAGCTCACTTTTTAGCTCAAGCTGGTCTTAAACTTTCAACTGTCTTCCTACCCCAGCTTCCCAAATGCTGGGCTTACAGGAGTATGACCCCACACCCTACACTTGAAATGAGTTCTAAAAATGGGGGTTGAAATATAGACTGACTTCTTTTTCACTTATTTTTAAAACGTTGTGTAGTTCTTAGAACCATTTAATTATTTCCCATTCTCCTTTGTTACAGCTTAATTTAGATATAATTTATACACCATACAATTCACCCATTTATTTTTACTGTTTTTAATTTTTTTTTTTTTTTTTTTTTTGTCTTTGTGACAGGTTCTCACTATGCAGATCAGACTGGCCTTGAGTTCACTTTCACTTTGTATCCCAGGCTGGTCTTAAACTCTCAGTAATCCTCCTGCCTCAGTCTCCTGAGTGCTGAGATGACAGGGGTGTGTCACCAGGCCCAGCACAAAAATAGTTTCTTTGTGTTTGTTTTCTTTTTTTGGTACTGGGGTTTGAACTCAGGACTTTGCACTTGGCAGGCAGGTGCTTAAGCCTGTGAGCTAGCTTCCTGGCCCACAGTTCAACCCCCCCCTTTTTTTTTTGGTTCACCTATTTGAAGTGATAAAATACAGTAATAAAATTTTTAAATGTATAATTCAGTAATTAAGTATATTAGGCAGCCAACACCATAACCAGTTTTAGAAAATTCTAATCATTCTCAAAGAAAACCATTACTTTAATGCTTTTTCTATTCCCTCTAAACAGAGGAAAATGTTAATGCTAAACCTTTGAATTTAGGTTTTTCACTACTCATCTGCTTGTAAGTTCACAGAATCACCTGGAAATCACTTTCAGTTGAAATTGATGGCTTGCGACACTGAACCACTAGGTGGCAGTGTGTGAACACTAGGTAGGAAAAGTGGTTGGACAGCTCCACCTGTTTTTTTAAAAACAGGCTGTACACAATTGTGTCTATGTTTCCTTGTAGGTATAATTGTTATCTTCACATCCTCAGAGGGCAATAGGTTGAAATTCTCCTACTTGGAGACTTTTGTAACATAGACAACTGTCGTTACCCGTTGACTGTGTTTCCTACTCATCCACACTTATCTTAAAATTCGTGTCTGAATTTTATCGCTTGTTGAAAGTGATGATCCTGCCCCACCAACTATAATCGAGAATCACCTGCTTAGTCTTCAAACCATTTGTTTTTCATTTACCTGTTTGCCTCAGTATTTTCTTGGGTTTCTTTCTACACTTTCTGTTGCTTCTCTTTTTATCTTCACGACATGAAAGGGCCAGGGAGGCGAGTTGGTGGAATAAGCACTTCTCTGGCAAGTGCAAAGGCCTGAGTTCAATCCCTAGTTCCTCTAAATAAATAAATAGATATGAACTGCTAGCATTTTTCTGAGATAGTGATTGTTGAATTTGCTGTAATTGGGATTGTTTAGAGAGTATTTAAAAATCCTGATACCTGGGCTATACTCAGGGCCAATTAAATTTGAATCTTTGAAAGTGGGACCCAGAGGGCCAGGAAGATGGCTCAGTAGAATAAGCACTTCCCTAGCAAGCATAAGACCCTAAGTTCAATCCCTGGTTTGGGGGGTGGGGGTGGGGGAGAAAGAAAGTAGAATCCAGGCATTATTATTAAATTTCTAATTGTCTCCTAAATATTTTTGTGTTTCCTTCTGTCCTTTATTCAGGCTGTAAAAACAAAAGAGTCAGGGCCAGGGAGATGGCTTAGTGGCATAAGCGCAAGGGCTTGAGTTCAATCCCCAGTTCTGCCAAAAAAAAAAAAAGTCAATTTGACTAGATTCACTCTAACTTCATAATATTTTGATCAGATGATATCCATTCTATTAAGTACTTTAGGAGTTTCTTCATTTTAAAAGAAATTGCTCATTACTGTTCTTTTCAGTCTTACCTAGAAATGTCATTTGTATCTTCTTTTTTCCCCCTCCATTCCCACTTTGGTTGTCTTGATACAGCCAGCCTCTCTCCCATACCTTTGCCTTCTTGCCACACACCACCAGGAACATATCTGAGGCTGGAAAAGTTGGGTATATTACTCATCTCAGTGAGAGAACTTATACTATGGGGAATCATAGGATAACTGAAATAATGTTAGGAAGGAGTCATTGTGAGAGTTGACATGTGGTGGGAGATTTTGGAAGGGCTTGAGTAGTTTTGCTCTGCATTGGATGTTGTCATGAAGTAGATGTGGTTCTATTACTGGGTGCCTTCATAAATCTTCTTAGTAAGAGGAACAAGATAAGGCTAAAAATCAGCAAACACAAAACAAAACAAAAACCAAAAACCAACCAACCAACCAACCAACCAACCAAACAAACAAACAAACAAAAATGATTGGCAACCTGTTTGAGTTTCCTCCTATCTCTCAGGAACTATTCCCATTCCCCATTCCCCATTCCTGTTCTTCAGTAAAATTTCCTACTGTTAAAAAAGGAAAGAAAAAAGAGAAAGAAAGAGCAATCACTTGTGTTAGTCAGGATAGGGGATTTTTAAAATTTATTTTCAGGTAGGGTCTTAATGTGTAGTGCAGGCCTTGAACTCAGTTGTCTCACAGCTCTAACTATTAGTGATCCTCCTGTCTCAGCCTCCCCAGTGCTGAGATGGTAGGTATGCACCACCGTGCCTGGTTTCAGTAACTGACGCAGCATGCCCAAGGTTCTGGGGCCAGCATGTTATGCAGTACTAGGGATTGAACCTGGGTCCTTGCACTTGCCAGGCAGGTGTTTAAACTGCCAAGCTATCTCCCTAGCCCATTGCCTGTTTTTGTATGTTAGAGAATGGTCACATTTGCTTGTGGTCAGACAACACTATAGAGTGCTTTGGTTTTTTTTTTTTTTTCCCTTGAAATACAACTTTATTTGAAAATTGTTTAAAATAGAATAAAAGACATACTGTCAAAGTAGACTACATGGAAACAAGATTCCTAGTAACAGAATTGTAGGTCAACAAAAGACTGAAAGACTTAAAAACCAGAAATAATATTATTGTTGGTTTGTCAGTGCCTAATTACTCACATTTTTTGCCATTGTTCTTCACTGAATCTAGGTTTTCCGCATGAATTCCACAGAAACTACCTAACAGTTTTATCATAAAATATCTAAATTGTATACACATTTTAGGACAAGCTAAGAATAGTTTTATTTTTGTCTTGATCCTTCAGGTCACAACAGTGGTCATATCTAATGTCAGTAGTCTGTTAAGTTTATGTTCAACACAAGACTAGTGGCTTCCCTAAAGGGCTCAGCCCACTTGGGAGCCTCATCTGAGCAGGCCAGTTTCTGGCTGTCACAGCTCTTCTCTCATTATTCTAGTTGATTCTGTTTGTGGGTCCCTCTAGTGTCTGTTTTATGAAGTGCTGCATATGCCCATATTTCTTTCATAACTGATTCTTACTTTCTCAGAGATAATGGTCCTAGGCCTACCATCATTTTCTGTTGTGCCCTCTGTTTCTATTGGACTGTTTCCTCAGTGGCTTGTGACTCAGACATACTGAAGTCTCACGTTGGTGCTTTTTCATTGTTACCGTCTTTACTGGTTATGTGACTAGGGACAAGCTACTTGATCACTCTGAATCTTGTTTTCTTTACCTTTAATCTCAACTCTCAGTGTTATAAGAATCAAAACAGATGGCATATATGAAATTGTTTGGTGTATACTAGGTCTTAACAAGTGCTTGTTCCTTGCTTATTTCTCATTGATCTGTGGCATTTAAGTAATTATTTATCTATATCTATATCATCTATATCTATATATCTCTATCTATAATGTAGTTCTTCATTTGGTTATTAGGTTTTGTTAGTTACTTGCTTTCTGCTTTTAGTGAGAGGACGCAGACCTTGTCTATTTTGTCATGTATTTTCAGAGCCTAGTACCATGCTGAGCTCAGTAAATACCATGTAAATGTCTAAGTGACTATTTTGCAAGGTTCTCAGAGAAATTGTCTGCAGATAATATGTGAAATGTTTTCTTGATGTGTTTTGAGACTTCTCAATTTATTGCTACAGTTGTTCGGTTGGTGCTGTTAATTAGGGGACTAGTATGACTCAGACTGTAAGCTGAATGAAAACAATAATTCTGTGTAGTTACCAAAAAAGTTACACATATATCAAAGCAAGTACTTACAGATGAGTAATCAGTTAACTTATTAAAAATGACTTAAAGATCAAAGAATGCAGATTTAAAATTTTTTTTGATCATTTATTTATTTCGTACAGGGGCTCCCTATGTAGCTCAGACTCATAATGATCCTCCTGTCTCAGCCTCTCCAGCTCTGGGATTACAGGCATGTGCCACCACACCCAATTTCTGTGGTTGGCTGGGTACGGGGCTAGCATGGCATGTGATACCAGGTATTGAACCTGGGTCCTTGTGCTTGCCAGACAGGCCCCTATTATGCTGCTCAGCTATCTCTCTTGTCCAAGAATGCAGATTTTAAACATACATTTTTACTTTCTACTAGGTCTATTGGCAGCCCACTGTAAACACGTTATATTTTAAGTAATTATTTCAACAGTTATTTATAATATTCATTATTGATCTGGCACTTCTTTGTGTCTTTGAATGATATAAGACAGCAAAGCTTTGTGAACTGATTTTTTTAAAACAAATTTTATTTTATTATTATTAATAATTATTATTATTATTTTCTTCAGTACCAGGGATCAAACTCAGGACCTTGTACTTTCCAGGTAGGTACTTATGCCGCTGAGCTGTATCTCTGTCCCTAAAACAATTTTTATTTATTTATTTATTTATTTATTTATTTATTTATTTAATGAGCAGAACAGATTTATTGAGGGAAAGAAAGCTCGTGTCTGAGAGAGGCACAGGAGGAGAGGCCCAAATGGTTTGTCCCCCCTAAAACAAATTTTAGATTGTCAACTTTAAGAGTTTGTGGAAATCCTTAACAAAGCAAAATTTTTTAAGTCTTTTTGAGGCAGAGTCTTGTTATGCAGTTCAGACTGGCCTTGGCCTCACTTTGTAGCCCAGGCTAGTCTTGAAGTCACAAGGATCCTCTTGCCTCAGCCTCCTGAGTGCTGGGATTGCAGGTGTATACCACCATGCCTGGCTCTTAAGTCATTTTTCTTTCTGTGTTGTTTAACCTGGAGCATCTTTTTTTTTTTTTTTATGTATTTGGTATTTGGTATGTATTTGGTGTATTTTTTTTATGTATTACACAGCTCACATTCATAGTGATCCTCTGTTCAAGCCTACCCAGTGCTGGGTTTACAGGTGTGTACCACTATGCCCTGGACTTGGTGGGGGCGGGGGACTGGTGTGGCGTGTGGTGCCAGGGATTAAACCAGTCCCTGAGCTTGCTTGAGCAGGAACTTAGTCTGCTGAGCTATCTCACTGGCCCAACTTGGGCCATCTTGAACTCTGGGCTTTTGTTTTCTCATTCAGCGAATAGAATAGTATTGACCTAACATGATCTTCATGAGGATTAAATGAGAGAATACACACTGGGATGGTACCTGGAAGATCACATTACTTCTTCAAATGTGTCTACAGCAAAATTCTAGGGTGGGGTGGGGACCTATTAAAAATGTAGCTATTGGGCTGGGGAAATAGCACAGCGGCATAAGCACCTGCTTGGCAAGCACAAGGTCCTGGGTTAGGTACTCCGTACCCAAAACAAACAAACAAACAAAATGTAGATACTGAGTGTGGGGTTTTAGCTCAATGGTACAGTGCGTGTTTAGCATACTTAAGTCCCTGGGTTTAATCCTCAGCACTGGAGAAAAGAAATGTGGGCCAGATATGGTGGCCTGTCTTTAATCCCAGTGATTTCTGGGAGCCTAAGGCAGGAAATCATAAGCTTGATACCAGTTTGAGCAATTTAGTGACTTAGTGAAGCCTTGTCTCAGAATAATAAAAAGGGATAGGGATGTAGCTCAGTGCAAAGCCACTGGGTTCAGTACGTGATGCAAAAAAAAAAAAAAAAAAAAAATCTGGATATTGATTCCTCACTTTAGAATATTATTTAAAGCACAAGAATATATATTATTATGTTCAGGGTATACCCACCATATTTCAAGGCCTGCTAATGTGTACAACAGAGACACAGGCCTTTTGAAATCTCCTGTTACTGGTCTTGGTTGTCACTAAAATTTCCAATAATAGGGCTAAATAAGTAATAAGTGAATATGAATATTTATATCAATTGCTAGTAACATACCTGTTTAAAAACTGTACTATTTTTTCTGTGTTTAACTCAGATGTTTTTCTTAGTAAGCTTCATTTTCTTCTGTCCCTTTTTTTTTTTTTTTTTTGTGTTACCAGGGATTGAATTCAGGACCTTATGCTTGCCAGGTAAGCACTTATTCCACTGAGCTATCTCCTCAGCTCCTTTTCCATCTTTTTGAGACAAGGTCTCATTATGCAGTTTAAACTCACTTTGTAGTCCAGGGGGTCTTGAACTGGCAAGGATCCTCCTGCCTCTCTCTCCCAAGTGTTGAGATTACAGGTGTGCACCATCATGCCCAGAATTTTCTTCCTTCTTGACTTTGCCTTTTTACTGGATTTCTTGAACTTGACCTTTAATACAGATCTATAGTAAAACTTTTTTATCAGTTAGTTTCAGCCATGAGGTACAAGTCAAGTTGTTAGGTAATTCTAGAAATTGTTTTAAAATGCTCAGACTTATTTTGAATGAAATTGTCCATGTATTAACAATCTTTGATGATTTAATTTTTCGGTTACAGATCAAATGAATGGATTTGATCTTTTTTTTTTTTTTTTTTTTTTTTTTTTTTTTTTTTTTTTTTTGTGGTACCAGAGATTGAACTCAGGACCTTGTGCTTGCCAGGCAAACACTTATTCCACTGAGCTATCTCCCTGGCAAATGAATGGATTTAATTGTGATTTGGAGCCTAAGTTTTAGTGAGCAGAATTTAATGAGCAGAAGACCTTTGTGGAAGATTTATTGACAGGTCCTGTGATTCATATAGCAGCTATGCCTGGGAAATGTAAAAAGACAGATAAGTGATGCCAAAGCTAGAAGCTGAGCATGTTTTGTTTTTTAACAGTACAGTGCTACCTCCTCTTTTTTTTTTTTTTTTTCATATTGGGGTATCTTGTCTTGTTTATTTTCTTTTCTCTGTTATGAACAAATGACTCAGTTATCCTATGCTTGTTTAGAATGGTGCTTTCACTTTGCACTCATAGCATTACATCTTTTTTTATGGTTTTGTTTGGCTTTTTAAATTTTTTTTTTTAATTGGAGAGCAAATAGCAATGAGATAGTTTCAAGACAAATTAACAGGACAGATTCGATAAATCAATACATTGAAAACTTTTTATATCGTACAAGGTGCATACATGATATTATACTTACAGACACTATTATAGCAGATGTCTCTTATCAGTGAATTAAGAGAGTGTAGCTATATACTTACCTTATTTTTTATAGCTGAATTATATCACAGATTCAATAATTAATACTTTCTACCTTGTTATCTTCCTAGTGGTTGTCCATACTATTAGAAGCTGACATAATGTCTTTTTTTTTTTTTTTTTTTTGAGACAGGGTCTCACTATGCAGTTCAGGCTGGCCTTAAGCTCACTTGGTAGCTCAGGCTGGTCTCGAACTCATAACAATCCTCCTGCCTCAGCCTCCTGAGTGCTGGGATTACAGGCCTGTGCCACCACACCCGGCTAGAAGCTGACATAATGTCTTGTTCAACCACTGTTAGTGCAAATCTTGCTTCTCATAAAATTATGCAGAAGCACTGCATATTTATCCTAACTGTACTGTTTATACAAACACATCATGGTTCTTCCTTTGAAAAATATGGAACGCTTCAGGAATTTGCATGTCATCCTTGCGCAGAGGCCATGCTAATCTTCTCTGTATCATTCCAATTTTAGTATATGTGCTGCCGAAGTGAGCACAGCATTACATCTTTCATCCTGATTATTTTTATTTTTTTAAAGAACCAAATAGCCAATCAGGGTCAAGCACTGTATTTCACCTTTTTTACTTTTTTGTATCAGGAATCGAACTCAGGATCTTGTACTTACCAGGTAGGCGCTTATGCTGCTGAGCTATCTCTCTGGCCTTATTTACCTTTTTTTGTTTTTTTGAGACAAGGTCTCCCTGTGTTGCTCCCACTTGCCCCAGTGTTCCTCCTGTGTAGCTGGGACTACAGAGAGATCACCACCACAGTTAGCTTCACTATTGATTGTTTATATTGCGCATGGAACACAAGACCTTATGAATGCTAGACAGTTGCTTTATTACTGAGTATATTCAGCCCCTCCACATTGTATTTTAATTAATCATTTGAATAGGTAATTGTTAAAGAATCTGTTTCATCTGGAAGCTCTTGAAGACAATGTGTCTTGTACCAATATCAGTATTCAATCTGTTCTTCCCATGTGAACTAAATTTCTCAGGATAGTTCTAGGCCATTTTTCTTTTAGTATATATAAATAATTTTATTTATTTTGTTGTTTTGGAGAGTATATCTTCATGTAGGTCTAGGAACCAACTATTTTTGTGTAGTTACATACTTTATATAGTCCTTCCTTGTCATTTTCCTCCCTTCTGTTGTTATTTTGTGGTTCTGAGGATTGAGTGCCAGGCCTCATGCAAATTAGGCATGTGCTCTGCCACTGAGTTATACCTCTTGTTTCTTTCTCCTTTAAATGTTGTAGTTTGGAGAACTGCATTATTGTTTTATCACTATGGCTTTGGTTATTGATGAGAATGAACAGATATATGAATTGTTTTTTCTGTGGGGGGAGTATAGTATGTTAGTTTTTTTATTGTTGCCTTTTTAAATACTTTTATTGAAAAACAAATAGCAATAAGACAGTTTCAAAACTGATTAGTAGGACAGTTTCAAGAATTAATACATTGTGTATTGTTCTTAATGGTTATTCATTGTACAAGATGCAGACATGATATCCTGTCCACAAACACTATTACAACAAATCTTTCTATTCATTGAATGAAGAGAATGTAGCTGTATATCTATCCTATTTTGTATATACAGATACAAAATGGTCATTCATTTGTATCCCCTTTTTTTGTTTTGTCAGAAAGGGTATTCCATTGCCATTTAAATATTGTAGGTGCATGAATTCAGCAAAATATTCCAATATAGTCCAATAGTCCAGGGGCCAGGGAGATGGCTCAGTAGAATAAGCACTTCCCTGGCAAGTGCAAGGGCCTAACTTCAATCCCCGGTTCTGTCAAACAAAGCAAAGCAAAACAAAGCAAAACAAAATAAAACAGTCCACCAGTAGTCCATAATAGCGGGTTTTCCTTAAGATTGGCAATGTCAGAAGTTGTTGACTTGAACCTTTTACAGCTCAGCATATTAATATGGCTTTAATTTTTATACTTCGCTTTTATACTTTTCTGTTGAATGGTTAAGACAAAGATAAAGCAAGACCTATATAACAAGATAGGTTATATCTTGATAAGGTCAGTCAGATCTCCTCAGGATTTATCCTTAAACCCTGTACCACAATTTGTAGATCTTTTTCAGTGTCAGCCATGTGGATGAGTCACAGCCATTACTTAACCAATTTGCTAAATTATTTTTCATGTGTGTGATGCTGGCAATTGAACTGAGGGACTTCTCCATGTTAAGCATGTCCTCTACCACTGAGCTACAGCCTAGCCCCAAGATTCTCTCTCAACTAGTACTTATTAATTTTATCAATGAGAATAGTGCAAATAGCAAATTTGATGAAGACAGTTTATGTATGAGTCTTGCTTCTATTTGCCATATAATTTGCCTTTGAGATAGTTACTTGTTCTCTTTGATTTCATTTTTTCTCATCTAAAAGGTGAGGTGACAATTCCCACTGTGCCACAGGATTACAGGGAAGATCAAATAACACAATTTAAAAGCACTAAATAAATGCAGTATATCATCATAATTGTCACATTTATCCCTTAAATAGTTTTTAGAGATGGAAGAGTAATACATTCAAGATTGGAAATTGGACAACTTCTTCCTCTGTTGGCTAACACAATCTGTAGTTAGTATAGTTCTATAAAGTTCTTTGCAATGTCTAATGAGCAATTAGTCTGCTATTGCCCAATTTAGATGAACTGTTAAAACTTATAACATATCTGTTAAGGAGTTTTGTTGTCGGATTCTGTGCATAACATTTACTAATTATAAACCTGATATAGTAGCTGAGCCTATTACTACTCATAGGTTGTTTTCTCATAGGCAAAATGGAGTTAATAATAATGATAATAACACAGGATTGGAGAAAGTATAAGTGATATACTGTATAATAAGGTTGATTCATCCACCACAGAACTTGGGACATTGTGACTCATAAGTAAGCAGCAATGATAAGTATAGTCAGTATAAGGGATGATGAAAGGAATACTTGGAATGTATTTGGATAATGCCCAAAGATTTGATGTTTATTATCTCTCTCTTTTTTTAATGTATTTGGTACAGGGTCTCATTGCACAGCGTGGACTCGTAGTGATCGTCCTGTTTTCAGCTCCCCAGTGCTGGGATTACAAGCATGTGCCACCATGCCCAGCTTCCACGGCCAGCTCAGCATGCCCAGGGATGGGGCGAGGGATTGATTAGTCTGCTGAGCTGTCTCATCAGCCCTTTGTTATTTCATTTAATTTTGCAAAAAAATTGTGTGAGGTTTTTGTAGGTGATACTCCTTTAGGAAACTCAACTTTAAAGTGATTGTAACTTGACCAAATTAAATAACTAGTTCTGACTCAACTCAGAACCTGTGATCTTTATTATTAATTTTTCATGCTTGTTGTAAGCTTGGCAGATATCAATAGTAATTACACATTCTGTGATGCTATAAGGTTGATAATTACTTAATATGTTTCCTGGATAGTGAAAAAAATATACAGATAAGAGCCAATCTCTAAGACTTTTTCTGACAATTTATAGCTAGTCCAATAATTTAGACATTTATGTTGAAGTTATGTTTTTGCATTTTCTTTAGTGTCTTTAAAGAATTCTTAGGAGTGACAACTGGTAAAATTCTAAAATACCTTAAGCTTATTAAAATATGAATCATTATTTGGAATTAACTAAAAAATTATCTGCATTGTCTTTAGAATACCTTTTTATTAAGAAGGCCCAAAACACTACAGATAGAGTAAGCAAGAGGGAAAAGTGAAGACAAGAGTGATGCTAATTACTCTGCTTTTTGTGAATGCTCATTTCTGAGAATATTTTTCCTTTTTTTTCTTTTGGCGGTGCTGGGCATTGAACTCAGGACTTTCTGCTTGCCAGGCAAGCGCTTATTGTATTGAGCCATCTCCCCAGTCCTGGGAATATTTTTCCTGATGTTGTACTATCTTAATTGTTCCATTCTTTTGTAAGACTTCTAATTTGAGAGTCATTTTTATCAGAGAACATAATTACACAATTTCACAACTTTTCTTTAAAAAGTCCCATAAGCCTTTAGGTCATCAATAGAGATAACTGAGTGGCTGTTCTCCCAAAAATGTTATTTACTTTTATGTTTTAGAGAAATCTTTATTTGTATGAAGCAGTGATTTTGGTAAGTGTGCATTTAAAAGAAAGACAAGTGAGTTTTGGGAGGCTCAGGTAAGTATTTCACTGTTGGTCTTAAAACATTTGTGTTGTGGTTGATAACTTATAAACTGATCCTCTGAATGTTTCAATAGTTGGTCTTTTCATTGCCATTTTAATATGACTCATTATGTAATGCTCTTTAATGTTTTGCTTGAAAATAGTGTGAATGTTTTATGAGAAAACCAGATTTCAAGGACATAACAGCAGCTTAACTCTTTAGTTGGTGTTCAAGTACTTCAAACAAGATATATATCATCAAGGAGGAAATTCTTTTATTATGGTAATTTGGCTACTGTCAAAGGAACATTTATAAGGGCCTGGGAGGTGGCTCAGTGGAATAAGTATTTCCTTGGCAAGCGCAAGGGCCTGGGTTCAATCCCGTGTTCTGTCAAAAACAAACAAACAAGCAAAAAAGGAACATATATAAAAAGTCATCTACATACAGGAGAAAATTAGTTTTGTTTCACTGAGTAGTAAATCCTCTAAGGGTGCAGTTTGTTTAGGTTCAAGAAAGAAGCAGTGAGATCAACCTGGCAGTAAAAGACCTTGTGGTCTAAAATCAGAAGAAAGCTGAAATTTGGGTTGATTAGTTTTACCTTTTTGGAGCATCTACTTGTAATTATACATCTAGGAATTTTAAAGCTTCATTAGGTCATGCTTGTCTGCGGTATAGTCTTCCTTTCTTTATACCTGAGTGATTGTTTTCCAGAATATTACTTCACATGTTCCCTACAGAGATGCATATGGCTTTGACTTCCTTTTATCTGAAATTGGAGCAATTTTTATTTATTATTCTGTCCAAAGTTATTATAAAACATGGAGAACTTGTTGCCTTAGTTTCATTGGCTAAAATTATGTATTCATGAGTTGGCCACTTTTTTTTAGAAGGAGCTTATCACTGAAATTGAATAGATGTTTGTATTCTGTTTTCTGTTGCTGTGGCAAAAAAGTGAGTCTAGGTACTTTATAAAGAAAAGTGGTTTCCAAAAGGGCAAATAAGTGGGTGAGAAGGCAATCTGGCCGTACCATCTTGTCACCCCTTGATTGCCAGGATTGATTTGGCTGACCTGGCTGGTTAGGTCGGTGTCCTCTTCCTCCCTCACTGCTCCTGTGCTTCCCTCCCTAAGGTGCATGAGCATATCCATCTTTGTTAAGGATGTATGAGTAGCTGTGTCCCCCTGGTAGACCCTCCTAGGACCAGAATGTATAGTAGACATTGGGAAGTGGGAAGGAAATATTCAAATGGGAAGGGAAACAAGGGAGAGGGCAAGGGAAAAGGAAAGAAGGGAAAAAAAGAGAATAGAAGGAAAAAGTAGAAAAAACTTATAAATAAGGAGGGGAAGAAGTTGAAGGGAGAGGAGGGGAATGGGAAAAAAAAGAAGATTCAAATGTATCATGTCTCTTCCTATTCTCCACTATGGTGCAGGATCAAAGTGAGAAGGAGAACCCCCTGCAGTAACTTTGAATTTGCAAACTCTGCCTTAACATTTGTGTCGGGGAGAGTGGAGACATTGACATGGGCAGCCAAAGTATCGGAGCAGCTCACGGGCCAGACTCCTGTATTTTCTAAAGCTAGATACATTGTCAGGTCCTTTGGCATCAGGAGAAACGAGAAGATCGCTATCTACTGCACAGTCCGAGGGGCAAAGGTAGAAGAAATCCTGGAGAAAGGTCTAAAGGTGCGAGAATATGAATTAAGGAAAAATAACTTCTTTGATACTGGAAACTTTGGTTTTGGAATCCAGGAACATATTGATCTGGGCATCAGATATGACCAAAGCTTTGGTATCTATGGCCTAGACTTCTATGTGGTGCTGGGTAGGCCAGATTTCAGCATCGCAGACAAGAAGTGCTGGACAGGCTACATTGGAGTCAAACACACAATCAGCAAAGAGGAGGCCATGTACTGGTTCCAGCAGAAGTGTAATGGGATCATCTTTCCTGGCAAATAAATTTCTGTTTCTGTTCAGAAGGCCAATAAAATGTTTTCAGTGGAAAAAAAAAAGATGTATCACGTATAGGTACATATTCCTTATGAAGAATATGATCATTATGTATATCTAAAGTGTGCCAAGAAAATTAATTAAAATAAAAGGAAAGAAAAAAGAAAAGTGGTTTATTCAGTTCATTTTTTAAAAGACTGAAAGCTCAAGATTGCATTGCCTCATTGATTGGCTTCTGGTGAGGGTCTCTGGCTAAGTCCCATAATGGCAGATGGCATCATGGTATTTATTCAAGAAGGAGAAATGACGTAGTGTGAAAAGCAATCAGAGAAGGGAGAGGGGCCAGATTTACTCTTTGTCCCAACACTTTTGAGGGAACTACCCATGCTTCCTACAAGAAATACTGTTAATTCATTCCAACAGCAGTACCCACAGCCACCTAATTTTTTTTTTTTTTTTTTTTTTTTTTTTGTCTTTTTGAGACAGGGTCTCACTATGCAGTTCAGGCTGGCCTTAAGCTCACTTTGTAGCTCAGGCTGGTTTTAAATTCCTTTATTTATTACAGTGTCTCACTACACATCACGGATTCTTATTTTGCAGGGGCGGGGGGTGAGCTCAGCCGGCCCTTCGTGGAGGGCCTGGCATGGCATGTGGTGCTGGGGCTCGAACCGCGGTCCCTGAGAGGCGCTCTAGACCACTGAGCTATCTTGCCAGCCCAAAATATGATTTTTTTTTTTTGCGGAACTGGGGATTGAACTCAGGCCCTTGCGCTTGCCAGGGAAGAGCTTATTCCACTGAGCCATCTCCCTCGCCCCCCACCTAATTTTTATTAGTCCCCATTTCTAAAAGTTTTACCACCTCTTATTGCTAAACTGATGACCAAGCTTCCAACATATAAACCTTTGGGTGACAAACACAGACCATGTCTGCACTGTTTATCCCCTGTGGGAGGGCATGGGAACTGGCACGTCATGAATGGGCCCACCATCACTGCAAGACTGAAGAGGGAGAAAGCTTAAACTTGGCCTTGATCTGGACCAGAAAGGACTGAAGCAATTTCCGTCAGCCATTTTGGCTGTGAAAAAAAATAGCTAGGAGGATAAGATACAGTTTATACTGTATAGATGCTTATATACCTGTACGTAGTGTACACACATGGTCAGTCAATTTGTAGGGTTGTAAGAAGCCCTAATACTGAGGATTTTATCGAGAAGGAGGACCACTGTGGCTTTAAAGAAGATGCTGCTGGATGATGCCATTAGATAAAGATTATATGTTCAGGGCTGACCTAGCAGATCACCAAAGTATCAAAAGATCACTTTGATAATGGAAGTTATGGAAATTTTTGAGCTTCTGTGTTGGTGTTCTCCAGAGAGGAAAAAAACAAAAAATCCTGTGTGTGTGTATGTGTGTATGTCTGTATGTGTGCATGTGTGTGTATATGAGAGATTTATTATAAAAAATTAGTTTATGTAATAATGAAGGCTTGGGAAGTATCCTGTTCTTCCATTTATAATCTGGAGATACAGGAAGATGGCCATATCCTAATCCAAGGGCAAGAGAAGACTGACTAATGTCTTGGTTTCACTGAGGTAAGAAAGAACCCAATACTCTTTCATGTTTTCTCACTCAGTGTGAGTTTGGTAGATGCTCACACTGAGGAGAGCAGTCAACTTCACTTATTCTCCAGTTTTGATGCTGTTGTGTTCCAGAAACACACTCACAGAAACACCAGTGTTTGACTAGATACCTGGGCATTTTATGGTCCAATCAGGTTGTCATATAAAATTAAGCATCACTATTGCATAGAAAGAAGATGGCCTACTGAGTTGAAGGTATTTGGAACAGATTAATTATATCGAGTGTCTCTTTATAACACTGTTTCCTCTCATTTTAAAAATTGAGATCTGAGAAAATCTTCTGAAAACACAAAGTCACTTAGATCACATTGAGGTTTGTTTTTACTTTATCAGAGGGGCCATGTAATGGAGCGTGTTAGGATTGGTTACTTTCTGTCAGTTTTTCTTGTTGGTAAAATGTGTTGTTGCTATGCAGTGCCCTTTTTTTTCTCTCTTTCACAGGGTGTTGTGCTGAAGTTGGTAAAATTTATTGTTGCTGTACAGTTCTCTGTCTCTGTCTCTGTCTCTCTGTCTCTGTCTTTGTCTCTGTCTCTGTCTCTCTCACCCAGTCTCTGAGACAGGGTCTTGCGCTGAACTGCAGTATATCCTTGAACTCAATATGTAGTCCAGGTTGGCCTCAAAATTTACAACAGTCTTCCTGCCTCAGCCTCCCAAGTGCTAGGATTACAGGCATGTGCCACCATGCATGGCTCAAACTGTACACTTTAAATGGTACTCATATTATATCCCAATAAAAATATTATAAAAACTAGGTTAAAAAGCAGTGGGCTGGATGTGGTGGTGTACATCTGTAATTGAAGTTGTTAAAGAACCCAACCCGGAAGAATCACAAGTTTGAGGCTAGCCTGGGCAACTTAATAAGACCTTGTCTTAAAATAAAAAAAAAAAAAGAATAAAAAAGGCTAGAGTTGTAGCTCACTAGTAGAGTGCTTGTCAAACATGTATGAGAGCCAGGCGTGGTGGCGCAGGCCTGTAATCCCAGCACTCGGGAGGCTGAGGCAGGAGGATTGTTGTGAGTTCGAGACCAGCCTGAGCTACAAAGTGAGCTTAAGGCCAGCCTGAACTGCATAGTGAGACCCTGTCTCAAAAAGACAAAACAAAACAAAACAAAACAAAACAAAAAAATGTATGAGGCCCTAAGTCCAATCCATAGCATAGACAAACAAATGAGCAAACAAACTCTCCCAAAAAACCAAAAAGAAAAAAATCCAAACAAAGCCAATAAGAAAAGAGGCTTGGATTTATTTTTGAGATACATAAAAATATGTAGATTCAAGGATCCAGGGAGTAGTTTATTTCAATATTTGACACTAAAGAGTTTTTAAAAAATATTTATTGTATTTATGCATGCCTTTTACACACTGACCTCTGAAGCTACAGAAAGGAACAAGATAGAAAAATCTTTTTCTTGTTCTTTACATGTATCAGCGGCACGCATCCCACTACTTACAGTTTTATACCTAGTCCATGATGCCTAGTTCAGTGCCAGAGGGAAAAGTATACCCTTGACAAAAGGGTGCTATATGAACTACTTTGTAAACTAAGTGCTGTTTGATATATGTATGTGTATGTATTTTTTTTTTTTTTTTTTTTTGGTGGAACCGGTGATTGAACTCAAGCCCTTGCCAGGGAAGCGCTTATTCTACTGAGCCATCTCCCAAGCCCTATTTATTTATATTTTTTAAAGAGTGCAAATTACAATTAAAAAATTAAAAGTGATACAGAATTTCACTTAACAAAGTAATATGAATTTCACAGTATTTGTTGTAATACTGTTGTCTTCCAACCAGTTATTCATATTACTAGATATATGCATGCAAAATTGGAGGAAAGAAAAAAAATGTAAAAAATTAAGAAGAGAAAAAGTACAAACAATTGAAAAAAGGAGATGAAACAAATTAAAGCATTAACTTTTTTTCATAGATCAGCAGAAATGCATGGTACAGTTGTCCAAACCTTCCTGCTTACATACATCTCTTTTCTCTACTCCCTTTCCTGTTCTTTTCTCTACTCCCTTTCCTGTTCTTTTCCTCAACTTAGGAAGTTGCCTTTTGAATAAGTTCATTCCCTTTTCCCAGTATCTGTTGTATCCTCCAGATTCCATTTTTGTCCTTCTAGTTCTCACGCTAGGGAGACAACATGATGTTTGATGTTTGCACATGTGGGTCTGATTTATTTCACTTAAGAGTATGTTCTCTAGTTGCATCCATTTACTGATGAAAGACTCAAATTTGTCCAGTTTCATAGCTTAATAATACTCCATTGTGCAAAAGTACCGAATCTTCTTTATCCATTCCTCAGTTGATAGGCATCTGGGTTGTTTCCAGGATTTAGCTATGACAAATTATGCTGTTATAAACAGTGCACATATATCACCATGGTCTGAGGTTTTTAGTTCTTCGGGAAAAGTGCCCAGTAGGGGAATACCTAGCTTGAATGGAATGGAAACTCCAATTCTAGCTTTTTTTTTTTTTTTTTTTTTGGCAGAACTGGGGATTAAACTCAGGCCCTTGTGCTTGCCAGGGAAGCGCTTATTCCACTAAGCCATCTTCCCAGCTTTTTAAGGAATCTCCACATAGTGGTTGTACCAGTGCACTCCCACCAACAGTACAGAAGGGTTGTTTTAATTTGCATTTCTTGAATGACCAATGTTGTTGAACATTTTTTCATATATTTACTTGCCATTTGTATTTCTTCCTCTGAGAAGTGTATATTCATCTCAGATGCCCATTTTTGGATTGGGTCTTTGAATTTGGGGCCTGATGTTTTTAAATTCTTTATATATGTTCTAGCTAGAAGTCCTTTGTTGAGGGACAGTTGGCTATAATTTTTTCCTAGCTAGTAGGTTTTCTTTTTACTCTTCTGTAGATTTGCTTCAAAGTGCAGAAACTTTTCAGAAAGATGTGATCCCAGTTGTTGATTCTTTAAAATATTTCCCATGCAGTTTGGTTTTTGTTCATGAACTTTCTACCTACCCCTCTGTCTTTAAGATTTCTATGTATATTTTCCTCCAGTTTTTATCCACACTTGACAGTTGAAGTGACTGAGGCTTAAAGAAGTTATAGACCAAAGTCAGATCTGTAAGGACAGAGCTATGGATCTTGAACTGGGTCTCTCTAGGTTTATTTCCAATTTTGAATCATGAAAGATTTGCCTCTAGGCCAAAGGACATGCTTGTATATATGAGCACTTGTGTGTGCATAGATATATACTTTCTCATCCACTGATGCTGTTTGTTTTTTGTGAGACAGGGTCTTGCTTTTTACTGGCCTTGAATTCACTATGTGGCCTAGGCTGGCTTGGAACTTGCGGTGATCCTCCTGTCTGAGCCTCCCAAGTTCTGGGATATAGAGGTATAACACCATGACTGGCACAGACACTGTTATTCAGAGTATCTTTGGTATTTTCTGTATTTTTAGGTGAATGCCTTGAGATTAATGAAGTAAAATCTGTCATTTGCAGCATTAGATATAGAAATGCTTATTGTGGTTTTTTTTTTTTATTTTTCTTGTTGCAAATTTTCTTGTGCTTTAGAGTTAATCCCTGTTAAAATGTCTGCTGAAAGATAACTGGATATCTAACATAGTGCTCTTATAGTAGGTGTTCAATATGTGTTTGTCAGATCGATAAAGAGAACCTTAGAAGCTAATTTTATGTCATCTTTTTCCCTGGGTACTTACATATTTTAGTTGCCCCAGACTGCCTTTTATGATCTCTTCCCAGTTAGTTGATATTTAATAATTGGTTTTCTTAGTACAGTATTAATAGTGTAGTTGCAGGTGGGTTTTGTGCTTCCTTAAAGATCTATTCTGAGTATCTAGGGAATACTTATGTCAATTAAGAAACCAATAATTCCATCTTAGGTAATATTTGACTCAGGGGGAATCCTTGGTTTTGGAGGCAAACAGAGCTGGATTCATTATAAATTTTTAAGTTGCTATGTCACCTTCAATAAGTTGCATAAATCTCATGAGCTTTAATTTTGTCTTTTATAAACAGGATTATAAAATATGTATTGAAATAATAATGATGTGATCCAGCTTTAGTATGTATGAAACAAATAACTATAGCACAGTAAGTGTGCTTAGACCTACTTAGCCTCTCCAAGGCTTACATACAAGGTTGTATGTAAGCCCAGGTTTGCCTTAACATAGTATCTGCATTTAATCTCTGGTAGATAGGCCATACGTAGTAGTCATGTGTTTAACTTTGCTAGAGGTAGTTTCTATGGATTTCAGAAAGAGTATTAGAATATAATCATGTTTGTTTGTTTATTTTTAAGTAGAGTTTCACTAGTTTAGTCTGAATTTAAGCACATTATGTAGCCCAGGCTGACCTAAAACTCACGGTGATCTTCTGGCCTCAGCTTTCAGAGTATTGAGATAACAGGCATGTACTACCATGCCTTGCTTATTCATCAAGTTTAGAGGTGATTTTAGAATATGTATTATATTTTTAAGTTTTTTTTTTTTTTGTGTGTAATCCTGCCTTATAAAAAGTTGCTGAGCTGGACTGTTCCAGAGATAAGTTGTCTTGTGTAGCTTTTTGTGGCATATTTGAGAATTGAATAGTCAAGAGTCCTATGTCTTAATGATGTGCCTGTTTTTAGATGTAGTATGAAGTCAAATGCCAAGTTGAAAATCTTATTTGGAAATGAGTTGTTTTCTTCTGTATATTTGTATAGGGAGGTTTTCCTCTGCAGAAAAAAGACATGTACAAATAAAATGTTTTTTTGGTAGGCCTTGATCTTTATTATAAATTTAAGCCCTTTATACAAGGTGAAAAGAGCCCTTTGGTTCAGTATTTAAAGATATAAATGGCCCTGCTTACATTACTAGACTCTAAGTTATCCTTCTTAGTGCTTATTTGGATAGTGCTGAGCATAGTGTAGAAATTTGCTGCTGAAAGTGTGCAGTAGCATCACTGTAACTAAATGGCTTTTGGAGATGTAACATCTCAGGCTCAACCATAGAGGCTTATGTTCTTATAGGATCCTCACATAATTTGTATGCATGTTAAAGTTAGAAAGGCACCAGTGAAACATGACCTATAGAGCCAGAATACTGAATCTGACAATTACTTTGTGCTGTTAGGCAAGTATTATTTCCTCCCCCATTCTCAGTTTCCTTATCTGTCAAACAGGGATAATGATAGTACATTACAATGCTTACCAGGCAGATGTTCCCTAGAAAGTACTCCTTTAGAATTAGGCATTTTTCCCTTCTCTGACAAAACTAAACAAAAAAAGGGGATACAAATGAAGGACCATTTTGTACCTGTCTATTCAAAATAGTTAGGATATTCCCTGGTAAGTCCAAGGGACTGAGTTCAATCCCCAGTTCCACAAAAAAAAAAAAAAAAAGTTAGGATAGGTATACGGCTACTTTCTATTAATTCAATGAATAGAAAGATTTGTTCTAATAGTGTTTGTGGACAGGGTGTTATGTCTGCATCTTGTACTATGAATAACCACTACAGAGAAAACAATATGCAATGTATTAATTATTGAAGCTGGCCTACTAATTGGTTTTGAAACTACCTTATTGCTGTTTGTTTCTCAATAAAATTAAAAAAAAAGAAGTAGGCATTTTCAAAATATAGCCTACACAATATAGAATAAATGTACAGTTGTACAATACATTGCTCATATTTATTTGAATGAACCTCAGTTCATTCAAATTTTGTTGGTAACACTACAAAAATAGGTTTAGGATTGTGTGTTAGTGTTATCTTTCTAAATCCTATTTTACTACTTCAAGGTTAGATTTGAGGATTTGACTGTTTATTTGAAAATACCAAAGACATCATAAGAACCCACCAAGTTTACTTGGTTTTCTCCTCTAACACTAGGTTACAAGCTCCTTACTTGCCCTGCTGCTTAACTGCAGTGCCTCATATCCAGCAGCAACTATGCAGGTACAACATTCCCCATCCTAAAGAAACATAGAGTCCTTTAGGCCATTGGTCAAGCATTGTTGTGCCAGGAACTGAAGCCTGAGCTGTCTCTTAATTGACATTTGACTTGTTAATAGTTTTAGGAAGCCCAGGTAGACATTCTTGCTGGCCATAGGTCATCTTTGTCCAGCTTAGCATATAAACTAGTCATTTGCTTTGGTGTGTGGGATCTTCCTGTTTTGTTGCTGTCCAAGTATATTTCTCTCAATAAGGTTACTAATAATTTACATTTTGTGTAGTCATTTAATGTATGCTTTTTCTGTTTCTTGGAAGCTTCTGTCATTGGCAGCTAGTTTTGTACTCCAGGATTCCCTGTAGGAATTGAGTTACTGTGAAGGAGCAAGGCTGACTCCAGTCCATGTCTGATTTGTGTCTCTCTGTGATTGTTCACTTTCATGTGTTCCTGCCATGATGGCTTCTGCCATGAGATAACACAGCCCTTGCAAGAGCTGGTGCATGTTGTGGACTTTTCAGCTTTACCAACTATGAGCTGAATAAACTTAATATTTTCTTTGTAATACTGGGATTGAATTGAGGGCCTGCACTAAGTTATATCTTCAGCCCCATCTTTTTTTAACTTTGAGATAAGGTCTTGGCAAAGTTGCCCAGGCTGGGCAGCCTCAGCCTTCCAGCACATTGTTATTAGAGGCATGTACCTCCATATCCAGTTTAAACTTCATTTATATAGTGAAGTGCCCAGCTTTATATATTTTGTTATAGCAACAGAAAATGGGCTAGTCCACTAACCATAGGCTTTCATCTGAGAGACAGAGCTTATTTCATTAACATTTATGATATGGAGGAGTTATTTACAGCCCAACACCTCCAATTTCTGAAGAGACTGAGCTATATATGTTCACCTGCTCTCGAAAATTGAGCAGATAAGTCATAAATGGCTTTTACATAGGTCACTAGTGCATGGTATCTGTCTGCTGTGGGAAAGGGACAATTTCAGTACATAAAAAAATATTTTACTGCAAGGTCTATTAGCAGTAATATTGCTAGTTTAAGTCAGTAATGTTTCTACTTAGAAACAACTGAACATATGAAAACTAACTTCCTTCCTTCCAGTAAATGTCTGGTCATTATCCATGTCCACCACACACTAGAACTTTGTGCGATATCCTATCCCCAAACTGTCAGAAGTGATGGTCATTTGTTTGTTATTCAAGCATTTATGTTATGTTTTATTCTTAGTATTTCTTTACTATTATGAAAACTTTTTCTTAGTTCAATTGTTTTGAAACATTTAATTTTAACTTAATTAGTATTTAATTTTCTGAATATTGCTTAATCTTAATTTTTGTTTTAAGATTGATACTATATCTTTGAATTACAATTTATCTAAAAGACATTGTATGATATCTTCTAGTATGAGAAACTTTAAAAATATGTATTTCTATTTTCTGTTGACTTTATATTACTTCTCTGTCCTTTATACACACACACACACACACACACACACACACACATAAAAAAAGACACGTATAACCTGTTTCATAGAAATCTTCAATAAACCTTTTAAATAAGGGTTCATCTAATATATTTTATATAGTCCTGCATAACTATCACTTTGAGAGCTCTTTATTGTTCATCCAGTAGCATATTGCAACTTCTCATGCCTTTTGAATTATGCTTTTTGTTATTTCCTATATGCTATGTCTGGAGTTATTAAGGCACAGAGGAAATCAGATTGGAAATAATTTTTGGAGAAAAAAAGAAATGATAACTATAATGAAAGTAGTAGTAAGTGCTTCTAAAGAAGACACTGTTAAAAATAGAGGAGAGTAGAAAAATGATGGAACCCTTGAATGAGCAATATAGGAAAGAAATAGAATGCATGATGCTGATTCAGAGTGCTATACAGGAAATTAAACCCTCCATCACAAGCTGTCAAAACCGATTGAATGACAGTGAAAATAGACTTTCAGAACTTGAAGACACTATTGCAGCTAGTGAAAAGGTAAAAAAAAAAAAGATCTGTTAAAAACAACTAGGATGCAGCAAGAAAATAATTCCGTATATGCAAGATGATACAAAGATGAATAACATAAGACTAATAGGCATCAAAGAGAAAGAAGGAGTCAATACAAATGATATAAAAAATATGGATGGAAGTAATAGCAGAAAACTTACTAAATAAGGGGAAACAATCTGACATTTAGGTAACTGAAGCATATAGAACTCTAAATAACATCAACCCAATTAAATTCACTCCCAGACATAATAATCAAGATCCCAGAAATTCAGCACAGGAACAGTGTACTTAAAGTTGTGAGAGAAAAGAAACATCACATTTAAAGGAAAACCCATCAGAATAATGGCAGATTTCTCTTCACAAACCATCAATTCAAGAAGAGAATGGAACTAAGTACTACAAGTCTTCCAACCTAGACTGATACACCCTGCAAAACTCTTTCTAGTATAATGGAGAAGTGAAATACTTCCATGACAAAGAACGACTAAAGAATTTCATGATGACAAAGCGACTACTAAAAGATATTCCACAGAGGGATCAAAATGACCACAATTCCATGAATGAGAATGGAAGGAACCCATGAGATAGGGCAGACAAACACAGGAGAAAAAAAGGTATGCAACTGCAGACTTTCAATTATTCTTTTGTATACAGCAACAAAATATTTCCATCAGCATACTCTACAAATGGACTTTTCCTGAACCCTATGGGGCATGATTCTATTTGGGTATACAGAGTGGATATCAAGGAAATAGCAAGTAGCTCAGTCCCATAAGTGACACCTGGCCATTATTTGGAGTTCTATATGCTTCAGTAAGCATCATGGGCACTGTCCATGTTTATGACATACTAGAACTTTGTGTGATATCCTATCTCCAAACTATTAGAAGTGCTGGTCATATATTTGCCATTCCAGTATTTATACTGTGTTTTATTCTTGGTAATCCTTTACTGTCATGAAAGCTTAGTTGAATCATTTTGAAATATTTAATTTTTAATTAATTAATATTTCATTAGGGGCTGGAGAGGTAGGTTAGTAGAGTAAGTCCTTGCCAGGCAAGGGCAAGGTCCTGAGTTCAAACTCCAGTAATGCAAGAAAAAAAAATTCTGAATACTGTTTAATCTTAATTTTTGTTTTAAGATTTATACTGTATCTTTGACTTACAATCTACTTACAAGACATGGTATGATATTTTCTCCAAGTATTAGAAACTCTAAAAAGTAAATTTGCATTTTGCATTGACTTTATATTACTTTTTCCTTGTCTTCTCTCTCTCTGCCTCTCTCTCTCTTGCGCGCATGTGTGCACCCAGACACACACACACACACATGAAAGTAATACGTATATGACCCGATGTAAAATTGATGCTGTTTTGTAGATATCTTCAATGATCTTTTAAATGGGTCTTTAAAAACCATTTTGAGAGGTCTTTATTCTTTATTCAGGACCATACAGCAACTTCTTCTGTCTCCTGGATTATGCTCCTTGTTATTTTCTATATGATATGTCTAGAGTTATTAGAATATTTCGAGTTTGTGTAACTGGAAAGTATTTTACTTTTTGATTTCAAAGGTATGTTTGCCTGCACTAATGGTGGTTGGACAGGATATTATGTCGGCTTTTAGTGCTATGGTCATCCACTAGGTAAATAATTATTGAATTTTTGATATAATTCAGCTATAAAAAAAAGATAAGTAAGCAACTACACTCTTAATTCACTGATAAGAGATATCTGCTAAAATAATACCTGTAAATATAATATCATGTATGCACCTTGTACA
>PVKA01007990.1:0-75029 GCA_004027165.1 Ctenomys sociabilis
AGGCCAGAGGGCGAGACGGGGTGTGGAGAAGGTGGGGGGTTATGATGTGATGAGTGGAGGGGAGAGCTGACATAAAGGGCCAGACTGGACAGGGACAGACAGCGAGGGCAGGGTGTTGGCATCTGTAGCTGGAGAGTTATTTTTGTCTCCTAAGGAAGGTTGTGGGAAAGCGGGGCTAGGGGCAAATGGAGGAAGCAGGAGTTTGAGAAACCCTTTAGGCCCCCAGGTGGAGACCACAAATGGCAGCTGGATAGAAGAATTTACTTGGGAAGAGGTGTGTAAGCCCGGGTGGGATCAGGACATTCCTGGGTCCTGGAGCTGCCCAGCCCCCAGTGTTGCCCTTGCAATAGGGATAGCCACCATGGTCCCTGGATAGCTCAGAAGAGTTCGGGAGTGCCCCAACAACAGGAGGCGGGAAGCTTCTCATAGATTCCTGGAGCCCATAAGCTTGAAGAGTCTGAGTCTGGATTCTAGTTGAGTCCTTCCTTTCTCCCTGGTTGACCCTGGGGAGGCTGGTTAGATCTCCAGAAGCTATTTCTTCCTCTCTGTAATGGAGTTAACATCTGTATTAATACAGTAATGTAAAAGATTCATATTTTATTTATAATATTAATAGATATTTATTGTGCACTTCTTACAGGCTTTATCCTGAGCCCTGAAGAGAAAGACACAGCTCATACCCTAGTGCGAAGAGCAGAGAGCCATGTCACAAACACACAGATGAACGTATATTAGAAGTGGTGAGCAGGGGCCAAGAGTAACAGAGCAGGTCAGCCTAGTACGGCATGGACTGGTGGCCTGGATTCTAGATAGCAGCCAAGACTCTGGGTCCCTGCTATTGTGCCTTGAGTGTGGGCAGGGTGGGCCTCTGGGGGCCTCAGGAGGTTGGTATGTAACAGTCCATCTACTCTACCTGGAGTGGTAGGAAGAAGCAAATAGCTGTCCCGTGAGCCAGTCGGCGCATGATGACAGAGGGGCCCCTGGGAGTGGGAAGCCAGCAAGGAATCTTGATCATGGGAACAGAAAAGCAAATTCCTCAGACAGCAGAGGCAGCCAGGACCAGCGCACGCCTTGCCAGCTACCATTTGGGGTCCTGGGAAGAGCCAGACGACAGACCACCAAGTCGTGTGGAGGTCAGAAAGGAAGCTGCTGCTGCAGGTTCCGTTCTTAGTGGTTGGTAATACACATGGCACAGAACTGCAGACAGGACTGTCAGGGGGCCTGTCTGGGGGGCTGATTCCAACCTGAGCCCCGAGGAGGGGGGGAGGGGGAGCCAGCCCCAGAAGGAAGGATAAGGAGAAGGACTCAGACGGGAAGGAAGCCGGTGAGCTCAAGGAACCAGAGCCTGGCTGGCGGGGAGGGCGCAGGGAGATGGTGCGGTGCATGCAGCACCCACACCGTGTCTGTGCTGTCCTCTGCAGCCCAAAGCCAGGCCTCTGGACATGTCGTGGGGTAAGCCACCACGACACAGGGACCCCAGAACAGAGAACCGAAGGAGGATCAAAGACCTTCTTCCGTCCACTGGAGCAGAAGAGAGCCTGGGCGACGGTAGGACCAGGTGTGTGCAGGACAGATGCGCCATGTTCAGCACGTGGCTTCCCTCTCCAGTGGCTGCCACTCCCCAGGCTGTGGAAGGGGGAAAGCGAGGCTGCAGCACAGACAGCATCCGTTTTTACAAAAGAACACAGATGTGGCACACACGGGCATTGGGTCTCCTTATTTTACTGGGCAGAGTTAGGTCACGGGACCACACACCTTGTATCCAGAGCCGGGACAGGGTGTCTCTTGGCAGCACCAAGGAGTCCTGCTAGACTGCTAGAGTTTCCTACAGAGAGAGACAGAGAGAGAGAGAGAGAAAGAGAGAGAGAGAGAGAGAGAGAGAGAGAGAGAGAGAGAGAGAGAGAGACAGAGAGAAGAGAAGTGAAGAGAAGAGAAGAGAAGAGAAGAGAAGAGAAGAGAAGAGAAGAGAAGAGAAGAGAAGAGAAGAGAAGAGAAGAGAAGAGAAGAGAAGAGGCAGACAGACACAGCCTCTAGGGAACAATTAACGGCCTCTGTGTGGCCCAGTCTTTCTTGGCCACAAGGCTGGACATACATCTTGCACATTTCTCCCAAGCCTCCAGCCATGGTGACATTTGAGGTGGCTGTCACTTGTCTCCCATCACCTCCCAGGGATGGTAAGAGCAGCCAGCTCTCATTTCCAGCATGGCCCTGAACAATCTCGCCTGCAGCAACTGCCTCCTGCCTGCTGTTTCTGCCACTTGTACCCTCTGTGCCCCTTGAGCAGCTGGCAGCAGGCAGGCTGCGTGTTTGGCATGAGACTCTCCTGCACTCTGAACCTTCGCCTCCCACCAGGAGCATTGATTACTGTTGTTACTAATTAAGGTGCACAGCAGGGGAGGGCAATGGGACACAAGGATATGATTTCTCTTTGTTGCTTTCACTGGGCTCTGGAGGAGGTAGGACCAGGGTCTGCTCAGGCTTGCACTGGACTCTTGCACTCAGATTTCAGATCCCTTAAGGAGGGGTGCTGCCCCTCCCACACCCACCTCAATATGCAGAATACCGGCTGTGGATGCTTTGTGCCTCTTTAGGCAGGTCCAAGTGGAAACTTCTGCTTTCCAAGAAAGAGGCAGGCTCCGACTCTGTTGCCCAGGGCTGTTTTGAAACCACCAAGGACAGGCTTGCGTTTTGCTGTCCTTGTAAATTAGAAGAGGACAGAGAAAGCAGAGGCCCCTGCTTTTGATACCTGCATTCAGAGGCACATTCTTTTGCTTTCAAGTTCTACTCTACAACTGTATCATTGCTATGAATTACTAATCACGCTGAGTCCAAGTTTATGGCAAAAACTACAGAGGGCTGGGGAGATAGCTCAGCAGTCTAAGTGCCTGCCTGGACAATGTAAGGACTTGGGTTCCATCCTAGGCACCACATGCCAGCCCTGAAAAGGGGTGTGGTGGTGCACACTTGTAATCTCAGCATTGGGGATGCTTAGGCAGGAGGATCACTGTGAGTCTGAACTGCATAGCAAGAGCTGATATCAAATAAATACATTAGTAAATAAATAAATAAATAATTTTTAAAAGCCTCTGCAGGGATTTTTCCTTAAGCATCCCATTAGAACCTCACGTGAATTCAAGGCCCTCAGTGTTTTTATTGTCCCCATTTTACAGACAAGGAAATGAAGGTGCAGAGAGCAATTAAGGTTCTGTCTAAGGTAGCATGCCTGGTAAGGGGCAGAGCCAGAATTGGAATTTGCCCTGAGGTCTCTGTAAAAGCAGAGCATGCAGGGTGGCTGCAACACCCTGTTACCCACTAGGTTGGCAAAGTGGAATTTGTAAATCTTCTATTGCTCCTCTTCACACAGCCTGATAGGCAATGGCTACCTGGGCAGTGGAGAAAGGGCAGCTTGGGAGCCTCTTCCCCCTCTGCTGGAGGGCGCCCCTGGCCTGCCCCCTTGTGCCCTCTGCTCACCGCATGGACAGCACACACTGCCCACACCTCCAGCTCTCTACTTCTCTGCCTGCTCTATCCCCAGGCACTGCACACAACAGCTCCTGGGCCTCTCCATCCATTCCCACTGCAGCATCGTCCCAGATCCACCTTTGTGGGTGGCCTTGGCCCTCTGTCCTGGATGGCACACTGAGCACTGGACCAGGGACTCACAAATGGGTTGTCAGGACCTGCTATGGTCTGAAAGTTTCTCCCAAATTTGCAAGTTGACATTTAATTGCCAGCATGATAGAAATAAGATACGAGGTCTGTAGAAAGTACTGAAGTATGAAGGCTGGTGCCTCTGATAGGGACCTGGGGACTCGCTAGTCCACTTCTCCTCTCGTATCTTCCACTGGGTGAGGATGGAGCAACAGGGCACTGTCCTGGAAGCAGGCCCAGCAGGTGATCTGCTGGCATTGTGACCTTGGACTCTCAATGTCCAGGACTGTAGACCATCGTTTCCCCTTCACTTATACATAACTTTTTTCTTTTTTTCTTTTTTGCAGAACCGGGGATTGAACTCAGGCCCTTGTGCTTGCCAGGAAAATGCTTATTCCACTGAGAAATCGCCCCGGCCCCCCCTTTGCTTATAAATTCCCTGACCTCCAGTGTTTTACTACAGCAGCAAAAATGGGCCAAGACAGTGCACTACTCATGTGTTTTTGAGTCTCTTGCAGAACTGACACGAAGAACTAAATCTGCAAAAATACGGTGTTGTGAAAACGGATCTGTTAGGAACATTGTGTTGTGGAGGGACCTGCTTGCTGCGAGCACAGCGCGGGGGAAGTGCCCTCCTGGGCCCATGTGAAGCCCTCTTTCTCCAGGACTCCCCTCTTTTACCCATCTGTTTTCAAGTCAACCTTAAAACTGCTCTGGCAGGCAGGGTGGTCTGCATTTGTTACTTTACTATCATGGAGCAAAACACCAGGTACCTGCAGCTTCAAGGACAGGCTCATTTGGCTCACGATTTTGCAGTTTCAGTCTGTGGCTGGCCAGCTCTAAGGTAGATTTGGCATGGTGGAAGGGCCCCGGGAAGAAAAGCTGCTCATCTTGGGAAGCCAGGGAGAGAGAGCAGGAGCCGGGGAGAGAAGGCACCTTCGAAGTCCCAGCCCGGTGGCCCGCCTCCTGCCAGAGCCCTCCTCGTGGCAGTGCATTCAGTTCCTGGACTCACTCATGGTCAGATTTATATAACTCCCTGTCCAGATTTCCAAGGCTTCTCTCAAGCCTGTCCTTTAAGATCAGCAGAATTCAGTCTCATCACAGAGGCAGAAAATACAAGCTCTCACTTTCTCAGCCTCTTTGGTAGAACTGGCAATAGTCATGTGATCCAATGTTGGCCAATCAAACCCAAGGAAAGCTCTGATGGAGGGCTTCTGGGTAAGATGTAACCTAAGCGATAAAATAACCAGGTAAGAGGGAAAAATGCATCTTCTTCCTAGCATGTTGTGCTTTTTGTTCAAGACATGATGTATGGAGCCTTGGCAACCATCTTGCAACAATGAGGAAAAAGTACCAAAAGAGTCACAGAGAAGCCCAGATAATGGTTGAGCCATGAAACCTTCTACCTCAGGACCACTGTTATGTGAGAATAAGGAAGCCCATAACGTAAGCCCATTATCACCGGCTACTTTGGAAGAAATCAAACACTATTTCCACCTCTTCAGTGATGCCCACAGAACCTTAAATCAGGGGCAGGACCTTTCACTTCTGAGTCAACCTTAAGTGCCATTTGTCCAAGGTCTTTCTGTAATAGTTCCGGCTTATTCCTATTGTGTTGGTGTGTGTTTTAACAGTACTTCAAAATGTTCTTGTATGAATAATCAATGATTTGGCTGCTTTTTATTTTCTTTTTTGGAGAGAAAAAGGCTTAAATGTGGAGAGAGGGGGAGAAAGAGACAGAGACAGAGACAGAGTGGCAAAGACAGAGAGAGAGAGTAGGCAGAGACAGAGGAGAGAGTGGGGGAGAGAGAAAGCAAGAGCACTTTCAGATTCACAAAGAGAGCGAGAGGGGTCAGCCCCAGGTGGGCTTGGAATGGGGAAGGTGGCAGAATTAGAGGATCAGAAGAGCACACACAAGAAAAGCAGCTCCCCAGAGCATTGGGGAGACCTAGAAATGAGAAACTGAGCTCAGCAAGCAACTCTCAGCCCCCAGCCTGTTCCTAAGAGCACACAGAGGCTGTAATGTGTATCTGTCTCTCTGCTGTCTCCCCTTTTACAACTTTACCACCCCCCCAGTGCCTGGCAGGGGGAGGGGTAAAGCCCATTACTTCGCCAAGAAGTCAAAAACCCTCTGCTGTGTTTCTTCAACCTCCAAAAAAAATACTTGTTTTTATAAACTTTTTATGAGACCCCCTAAGTTTAGCAGCAGTATTTTATAAGGTATGATAAAAACCAAGGTGACTGCTTGAATACTTTTTCTTTAGTTTTGTTTTTTTAAAGAGAATAAAAATTAGTAAAAAAAAAAAAAAAGAAACTATGAGAAATGATACAGAATTTTGCTAAAAAATGATAGGAATTCAACAATGGCTGTTATATATTGCATGTTGCTTTCTTCAAATTAGTTGTTCAGATTACTAGATGCAAGCATGCAAAATTGGTCCCAAAAGGTCAAAAAATAAATAAATACAAGATAAGAAAAAAAAATTAAAGTTTAACTGTTCCTTTCAATAGACCAATAGAAATCAGCAGTACAATTATCCAAGCTATCCTCTTTACATGCATATATATTTCCCTCCTTCCTTTTCCTCTTTCCCTCATCCCAAGTGTTCTTTCCATTTGAACAAATTCTTTCCCTTTCACAGTATCTATTGTATCTTTCAGATGTTATTTACTCTTTCAGGTTCTTACACTAGGGAGACAATGTGATGTTTACACACGTGGGTCTGATTTACTTAACTTATGAGTATGGTCTCTAGTTGCATCCAATTACCTGTAAAAGCCCCAAGTTCATCTTTCTTTGTAGCTGAGTAATACTCCATTGTATAAAAATATCATATCTTTAATCTTTAGTCATTCTCAGTTTATGATAATTTGTGTTTATAAGTTTTAACTGACAAATTGCACTGCTATAAACATGGGTGCGCATGCTTCACTGTGATACGATGTTTTTAATTCTTTTAGAAAAATACCCAGGAGAATAGCTGAGTTGAGGGGGTCCTCTAATCCTAGTTTTTGAAGAATCTCCCCCACAGATTTCCACCCTGGTTGCACCAGCCTATGCCCCCACCAACCGTGGAGAAGCGATCCTTTTCCCACCCCAGACCCTCCTCCCCAGCATTTGTTATTGGCTGACTTCTTGATGGTAGCAATTCTTTCTGTGGTGAGATGGAATCTTAGTGTTACTTTAATTTGCATTTCTAAAATGACTAATGATGTTGAAGTTTTTTTCATATATTTATTTGGCATTTGCATTTCTTCATCTGAGAAGTGTATATTCATCTCAGATCACCATTCCACTCATCCAAGAATTTCCTAAAAAGCCCCCCACTGCTTATATCACATCATAAAATTCACCCTGAAAGAATATATACCCCAGAAAAGCAGATAAATCCTTTGTAGAAAAAGATGACACCAAAGGCCAACGGTGTGCCTTTTAGGTATTAGATAGTAACTTAGGGAAGCCACCCGGGAGAGAGATCAACTCTGGAAGCAGATATCAGGGAAGGCTTCCTAGAGGAGGCTGCATTGATGCTAGGCTGTGCCTCATGCATATGACATGAGCAGCAGGAAGCAGAGGAAAGATCTAATCAAATATTCATTGTCAGGAAACTTCAGTCCCTGCACACTTTATACAAGTTATTGTGGCTGGTTGAACTATTTCGTTTCATTTTTTTTTTTTTTCAGGCCCTTGCGCTTGCCAGGGAAGCGCTTATTCCACTGAGCCATCTCCCTGGCCCAACTATTTCATTTAGAAAAAAAAAAAAAAAAGTAGTTGGTATCATGATTCTCTGCTGTTACTATTTTTCATTCTAATGCCATTTTATTCTCTCCATAGTTTTGCTTTTTCAAATGCTTTACTGTTGGAACCATACAATATGTAGTCTTTTAAGATTGTTTTGTTTTATTTAGCAGCATGCATTTAAGCGTCCTCCATGTCTTTGGGGGCTCCACAGCTCTTTTCTTTCTATGGCTGAGTAATAATCCTTTGGGTACACGGAACAGATCTTTCTCATCCCTTTTCAAGTTGTGTTAGTTGATACATTGTGTCAACTTGGCCGAATCAGCTCCTGCAGTTCTCAGCGTGGGGGCCCAGCCCTGGAGGTGGGCGGGGCCCAGGAATTGAGAAAGGCTTCCTGCAACCCTACAGCGTTTCCTGCCACCCTGCCCCTCTTGCGTGGAGAAGTCTCAGTCTTCAGAGGAGCTTGACCTTTGCAGCCGCCCCACTTTGGAGGAGCTCTGATCTTGGTGGAGCACGGGTCTCTGCAGTCAGCGTAGAAGGAAGAGAGAGGCTTGATGGGGCACTACAGTGGCCGCTCCTCCTCTGCTCTTCATTGTTTTCTGCCACATGAACTGGTGCTGTTTGCCTTGGAGCCCGCAGAATATGGACGAACCCTCCAGCAACTGTGAGCTAAATAAACCTTTCTTCCTTCATTTTGAGTGTTGAGTATTTGTTCCAGCAATGAGTAAAAAGTAACTAAGACACGAGTATTTATTTAAACTTAGTGGACTTTGTAGGTAGATCTTTGTTTCTATGTATTTGGTTGTTGGAGGGTCTCACTGTGCAGCTCAGGCTCATGGTAATTCTCCTGCTTTCAGCCTCCCTGGCGCTGGGATTATAGGCGTGAGCCTCTGTGCTTGGACTCTGGCTGGCTCCGCCTGCCCTGGGAGCAGAGCTGGCATGACCTTGGTGCCAGGTCTGAACCGTGGTCTCTGTGCTGTCTAAGCTTGCCTAAGCAGCCACGTTAGTCGGTTGAGCTATCTCACCGTCCCCACGGATAGACTTTGAACTTTCTAATTCCTTTAATAAAACACCTTCCAGCTGAATTCTCCCAGTGAAGGTTTTCCAACAGGGCTAGCGGCCTCAGTGTGTGGAGGTTTCATCCTGGCTCTAATGCAGCGTGGCACAGCATAGGACAACAGTTCAAGGTGGCAGAAGACCGCAAAAGCAGCAGGAGTGGAAAAAGAGCTTTTTAAAAAAAATGTATTTAGTACAAGGTCTATAGGGTCTCACTACATAGATCAGAATCATAGTGATTCTCTTGTTTTCAGCCTCCCATGTTCTGGGAATACAAGGCGCACGCCACCATGCCCAGTCTCAATCGCAGTCTCAGTGCATCCTGGGGGTGGGGCTGGCAGGGCAAGCCAGGGATCGAACCCTGGCCACTGCACTCTGCCGCAGCAGGCGCTTTGGTCTGCTGCGCTATCTAGCCAGCCAAAAAGGGCTATTTTTGAAAAACTACTGCAGGAAAACACACATTGCTGTGAATCGCCCTCGGAATCCTCTCCCTCGCCTTCTGTCCTGAGCACCCGTGTGCCTCATGCTGTTGTGGCTGTCTCTGCGTCCTGAACTGATTCAAAGCGTTTACCTTTCATGGTCGTTTTGTCTCTGGGGAAGAGCCAGGGGTCACATGGTTCCAGGGCCAGTGGAAGTGGTGAGGGCACAGCACCCGAGCCTGCCTTCTGTGGGGTGCCGCTGGGCAGCAGCACTCACTGTATTGCTGGTCATGCCTTGTAAAGACACTCCGGAAAGAGCGCTTCCAGAGCTGCTTCTTCAGAAGGGTGGGAAGGATGGGACAGGGGATGCTTTGCGGGCCGTTCGCGGTAATGTGTCTTTTACTGTGATAAGTGTTTCATTTAACCATTCACCACGTATTTCCATCGCACCTCATATAAAGGGATAGAGTCACTGCCATCTGTGCCATTTCCATTTGTTCCCAGCTCTTTGCTGACCCCTCAATGTTGAAGGCATTTGCAGTGTGTCCTGATCCCAGTTCCTCTGTCCCACATACCTCTGTGCTAATAAAAGCAAGTTGTAAATGATGCAGTTCATCCCTGCTCAGCAACTGGCAATAGGTGCTTTTACGTGCATGAATTAGTCTTGATGTAAATTATCCTGGCTCATTTTCTGTGAGTAGCAGGCTGCCCCCAGCAGCCTAGTGAATAACTTGCCTGCATCCCTAAGAGCTGTCCCTGGGGAGCAGAATCCAGGCAGAGAGGGAGCCCTTGGGCTCTTAGGCCCAGCCAGGGGTGCAGGCTGGGCTCCAGTCTGTGTGCTTCGTCCAGGGACAGGCAGGGAGCTCCGATGGGAAGACCTGATCCTTGTCTGGAGACAGCTCAGGAGACATGCTTTTCTCTCCTCACTCTCCACAGAGTGGAGTGGAAGTGAATGCCAGACTGAGGCCACCACAGGGTCACAGGAAGACAAAAGACACCAAAGTCATTGCTAGGTGAAGATGAAAGGGGTTGGAGTGTTGTACCATAAGGCAAAGCTCAGAGACATGACAACTGCATCAGCACCAGGTATAAGGCCCAAAGAGGTGGGTGCTGAGGGACACAGCTGAAAGAGTAAGTAGGTAGGAGCCAGGTCAGGCAGACGTCAGTTCTCATTCAGAGAGCCTCAAGAAACCACTAGAGGTTTCTAAACAAAGATTAGTGGTGGTTGGATTTGGCTGCTGGATTCCCCATCCTATAATCCAGTGGGAATCTTATTCATCTGCAGACTAATTGTAGCCTACAGAGGCTGCTTCTGCAATTCCCATACAATTCTACTTCACCTCAGTTTGCTCTGTAAGTATAATTAAAAGGCACACTGGTAAATAAACGCATGGGGAGATTTCTATACTGTTAACTGGAATGCTCAACAAGGGTTTCTTTTTCTCTCCTGGCTAAAGCAAAAATAGGAGAAGCAGATGTGCAAAAAGGAAAAAGCTGACATGTTTCAAAGTAGATCTCTCAGCTCTCAGTGGTGGGACAAACTCGAGCTGAAGTGGGAGACTTCAGAGTGCAGCAGCGATGAGCAGAAACTGCTTGGGTCAGAAAGGTTGCGGCTTCCTTTGTGTTTTGTTGACCAGATGTTTCCATTTCAGAAATATGTTGTGAAGCAATTTTGTGTTTGGGGCTCAAGGGATGTTTATTTAGGATGCAGCTTGCAGGACTTTTCAACAATCGTAGCACTTTTGTTTCTCTGTCCATCCATCTAAGCAGGGCCCCTCTGGTAGAGAAGCTGCAGGCCAGCACGCCCATTTCACAGATGGAGAAGCTGAGGTCCTGACCATCTGGATCAGTGCTGGACCCTGACACACTGCACAGGAGTCAGAGCCGAGAAAAGGCTGCACACCCTGTGTGACACTGCCATGGATCTTTAACGAATGCAAGGAAGGGCCAGTTTTAGTCCTAATAAGTACCAGCTCCATAATCATACACCTATATATTCATTCATTTTTTCATTCAAATCGCTAAAATTTTCAGATCCACTAAGGAACATGGGTGGACTGCCAGTGGCCAGCCTCTTACACCCAGCTGAGCTGACCCAGCATGGTGCTGGGTATGTAGGGCCTGCCTGAGAGTTGTTGCCTACAACATAAAAAGAACTGGAGAGATGTTGTTAGGGAGCTGTTGGTTTTCCTGAGGAACTTCCACATCGGCTTTCCTGATATGAGCTCAGCTGTTCTCACTGAGAACAGCTCGGGACCTTGTTGTCACTGAAGATGGCTGCGGTTTACTTAAGGGAGCTCCTGTGCTCACGTTGAGCATCACTGCCTGGCTCTGAAGGAGAAGACAGCGCACTGCTCAGTCTCCTGGAGATGCTAGTTGCACTGGCTTTCTGATACGGATTCTTCTGTTCTCATGGTCGGAGGAGCTCAGGATCTCCCTGTCCCTGAGGGTGGCTGTGGTACTTGTTGGGGAGCTCTGGTTCTTACTTTCAGGGTCACCTCCTGGCTCCAGTGCAGATCCCTCAGCCTGCTGCCATAGATCTTTTGCCCCACTGACGTAGACATTCGAGCTTCCACTGTTGACCTTGGGGCCTTCCTAGTGTGGATCCATGAAATAGGCCTGCATGAGATAGTGTCGTGGGCTCTAGGCCTCTGGTTAGACTCAGGGGCCATTGCCATGGGCTGTAGGTTTTTTTTTTTTTTCAGAACCGGGGCATTAAACTCAGGCTCTTGCACTTGCCAAGGAAGCGCTTATTCTACTGAGCTATCTCCCCAGCCCTGGCTGTAGGTCTTCAGCTGGAACCATGTCGTTCATTATCATGGGATCCAGGCCCTTAGCTGGATTCTTTGCGTCTTTACTGTGTGGACAGATTTCCTCTCTCTCTTTGTGTGTGGCTTTTTTGGTGACTATTGTAAAATAATGCTATAAATGATGTGTTCTATAATGCATTATTCCCCTTGCAAACCCAAACTATAACAGGGAATCTTTAGTTTCCTATTGCTATATGCCAAAACACCTAAGATATAATAGTTTAAAACCAATAATTTATTATTTCTCATAAGGTTGTGAGACAGGAAATCGGGCACAGCTCAGTAAGGGTGGCTCCTGGGCTCCACCCGGTGTCACAGGGTCCCTCCAAGGGTGTTATGCCGGAGGCTGGGGTCAGTTGTGTGATGGTCAATTTTATTTGTCAACTAGGCCGGATTCTAGTGCCCAGATACTTGGTCACAAGTTAATCTAATACTCTGTGAGGGAATTTTTGGGTGGGAATGCCATTTAAATTGTTGAACTATGCACACTGGAAGGTATGCATAAAATAAAAGATGTAGCTTTACCAAACGAACAGGAGTTCTTCAGTGGACGGCCTTGGGAACAGGACTACTACATTTACTCTTTGTGGTCTCCACTCTGGGTTTACCAGGCTCTGTGATAGTATGAACCAGTTACTTAAATCTCTAAGTCAGTTTCTCCATAAATATAGACACTATCTATCTATGTATCTAGCTAGCTATCAGTCCTTCATTTATCTGGTAGTTTACTATATCCTAGTGATCAGAGCAAATCACAGCCAGCCCAGAGTCAAGGTGAGGGTATATAGACTCTACCTCTTAATAGGAAAGTCATAAAGTCACATTAAAAAAAGAAGAGATTAAGATTTCATTGTTATAATTTCTAGAAACAATCTGTCACGGAGTAAAATTTACTTCTAACATATTCCCCCAAATTCTCAAGGCTGTCGGAAACTTTAAATGCAGCATTGTACATAAACAGCAAGATGAGGTAAAAACAGCTTCTTCTGTTCAGGCAGGTGAGCGTGGAAATATAGATAGAACAATAGGAAACATGCCCAGGGTATATAATAGTGACTTCAATAGTGGCTCCGCCATAGATGACCCGAAGTCAATTCCACAGCGCATCTTTACCCATCAAAAAAAGGAAAATGCACTGTATTATGGTAATAGTTAGGAGCTTGGGTTTTGGAGCTGAGCTGCAGGGCTCGAGGCCCAAGCATTCTACTTACTAACGGGGCATCATGGGTAAGTTATTTAATTCGCCTGATCCACAGTGTCTTCACCACTGAGAAGCTTGCATGACTAATAGCCACCTCTGGATTCTTGTGTTGCTTAATAATGCAAGTGAGAAAACATGAGTGAAAAACATAGCTTAGGCTAGCAATTTAATTCATGTATACACTATATTATATAAAAATAATTATTAGTATTGTTAGACTTGTGCCTATGTTATATCCTGCCTGGTGCTGTATTCCTTCTTTCCTGTCCATTCAGTTATCTTCTTTTTGTCTGTGAGCCTTTTCTTTCCCTTCCTTCCCTTCCCCCCTTCCTCTCTCCTATGCTTTTGTTCTTCTCTTCTTTCTTTCCCTTCTGTAGTGGTTGATACATTGGGTTGATTTGGGGAGTTTAGAAGTTTGCTTACACCATTCATCCGGGGGCAGGGACCTCACTTTGTAAACATCCTCCTCCCTCAGCGCTGGGCAGGGGCAGGGAGACAGATGGTGTGACAGCTGCACGCGCCCTAACAGGTGGTAGCTTCTTGTAAGGAAGAAGTGGAGGAGCTTGCTCTCTCCTTTCTTGCTCTTGCTGCTTTTGCTGTCTTTTTTCTCCTGAAACAGCTGCCCCTGTGCCACACCACCCTGCCTTGGAGCCAGCTGATTATGGACTGAAACTTCCAAAACTGTGACCTAAATAAACTTTTCCTTCCTTGATTTTGGGTGTGGAGTATTTTACCTCAGTGATCAGAGAAAAGTAACCAACACACTTGTTTTTTCCTTCTTCCTTTTTCATGTTTTGTGGTGCTAAAAATTCAACACAGGAACTTGCGCATGCCAGGAGGCTCCCTGCTGTACCACAGCCTCTCTCTGTGAACACAGCTCTTGCATCAGCAACCGCAGCCTCTCAGGGAGCCACCACCATGGCACTTCTCTGGAGCTGGGTATCAGTGACGTTGGAGGCTGGAGGGAAACGCATAAGGATTGGTGTTGGCCCTGTCATCCCTTCCCCGGCAGCAGCGTGGGGGCCTCTTTCAGCTCCCCTCTCCCACCCACTACCCTGCTGCCTCCTTGGCAGGGTCTTAATGAGACTACCTCATAAGTTCTGTGTTAGCCTAAGAAGCAGGACGGGTTGCTTGGAGTTTATCTGGCCCCATGGACAGCAGGTTGTCTGCAGTCCTGAGCAACAGGCCTTTGGTTCTTGATGCTGTGGTCTAGCTCTCCAGGGATCATCTCAGGTTTCTGGTTTGGCCACTGACGTCAAGATGAATGTGAATCTGGTGCAAGTCATGGCTTTGGCTGGGGTTGCGTATATCTGGTGTGGCTGTCTCCTGCACCCATTAGGCCAGACACAGTTTCTGTCAATCATTTGTTACTGGCTCCTGTGCCTGTTATTTTCCCAGATTGTAAAGATCTCAGAGGTGCTCATTATTTGATCTTTGGCAAATGGCTGCCTGATTGCCAAGATCTTACGTCACCTGGAGTAGGACACCTTAGTTATTCACACAAAGACAGGCATTTCTCTCTGGAATGCAGTGGTGCCAGGCATGGTCAGGCTGGCACTACACAGGGGGTCCCAACCCAACAGGTCAACATAGCAGAAATCCTCCCTGTGCCAGTCTCACCAAGCCACCCATCCTCACTCATACTGAAGGACTGTTTTGTTCTCATTTGCAAAATATTGAGTCATGTGCAAGCAGTCCTAGTGGTGAAAATATTGAAGAGTTTTATGCACTGCAAGTCTGCAGAGTGCTCTCTCTATAGTCTGCAATGCAAGAAAGTTTTCCTCTGTACCTGGGATCAAACTCAGGCATGAGTTACATCCCAGCCCTTTTTATCTGAGACAGATATCCTTACATTGCCCAGGTTGGGATTGAACTTGCAAACCTCCCTCAGTGCTGGGATTACAGGCATATGCAACCCTCTGATGGCCTATAAATATTTCTAGATGGACTTGGATATTTTTAAATCCAAGCCCTTGAAATATCTACGTCTCACATTAGAAATGGGATTTTGTTAAGTATGAAGCTGTCACTCACAGGAAAAGACAGCTCAGGCTCCTTGCTCTATTCTTCCTGAAAGCTGACTTATGACTCTAACTGATTGTGCTACTGGAGCTCTGATTCCTGCTTTTGTAGCCCATTGAATCCTCCTTTATACAGGCTTTTGAACTCATGGTGACTCTCTAGGTATAGTTGCAGGAACAAGTCCAGTCTGGCATCCTGCAACTTGAGCTCAAATCACAACCTGATTTCTGAGTGACACTGAGAAAGTTACTTAACCTTTCTGTGCTTCAGTTTCTTCCCCTATAAAATGATGTTAGCAGCTGTCTTTATCTGGGGGGTTAGGATGATCAGCTAAGTGAGTTCATGGAAACTTCCCCAGCAGGGCAGGTCCTCAGCAGGATTTCATTCTTAAGCATGGACCACATGCCATGTCCTGAGCACTGCAAAATCACCGAGGGAGCAGAGGCAGCCATGCAGTGTTCTTTAGGACTTCTGGAAACTGTCAGTAGGGTTCTAAGACAGATAACTCCATTGCTATAATACAGAGCAGTGAATCAAAGGCTCTCACACTTAAGTGGGTATAAAGTGACTGTAGGGGCATGAAAATCAAAATCACAATCATAGTGACATACCATTTTATATTTACAAAGGTGTCTAAAATAGAAAGATAGGTAATAATAAGTGTTGGTGAAGATACTGAGAAACCAGACTTCTTTTTTTTTTTTTTTTTTTGTCTTTTTGAGGCAGGGTCTCACTATGCAGTTCAGGCTGTCCTTAAGCTCATTTTGTAGCTCAGGCTGGTCTCGAACTCACAACAATCCTCCGGCCTCAGCCTCCCGAGTGCTGGGATTACAGGCGTGCGCCACCACGCCCGGCTAAGACTTCTTATATATTGTTGCTGAGAATATAAAATAGTGCAGCCACTGTGAAAAGGAGTGTAGTAATTGCTTAAAAAGACGTAAAATTACCAAATGCTCCAGCAGGCATATTCTTAGGCCTACACTCAGGGCAAACAAAAATGTATGTCCACACAAAACCTTGCACATGAATATTCATAGAAACATTATTCATCACAGCCCAAAGTGGGAACAACTCAAATTTACACCATCTAATGAATGGAAAAATATATCTTGGCACATTTATATAGTGGAGTGGCATTTGGACAATAAATGCTACTGCTTCTTTTTCTTCTTCTCCTCCTCCTCCTCCTCCTCCTCCTCCTCCTCTTCTTCCTTCTCTTCCTCCTTCTCCTTCGTCTTTCTCTTCCTCTTCTTCTTCCTTCTCCTCTTCCTCCTCCTCCTTCTCCTTCTTCTCCTTCTTCATCTTTAGTTGTTACAGGGTCTTACTACACAGCTTAGACTCATAGTGATCCTCCTGTTTTCAGCCTCCCCAGCACTGGGATTACAGGTGTGCACACAACACCCAGACTCTGAGGCTGGCTCAGCCTGCCCTGGGGGCAGGGCTAGCATGTAGTGTTGAGAATCAAGCTGTGGTCTCTGCACTTGCCGAAGCTTGCCTAAGCAAGTGCTTTAGTCTGCTGAGCTATCTCACTGGCCCTTGAACATTAAGTTCTGACTCTTGTTACTACAAGATGAATGAACCTGGAAAAAATATCTAAGTAGTAGAAGCTGGTCAGAGAAGATGTATAATTCCACTGATAGGAAATGTTCCCAACAGACTTGTATAGATTTGTGATTGACTACACTCAGGATAGGACAGTGCAGTAGACTGGGGTTTCTTCTGAAGGTGATAATGCTCCTCTAAAGTTGGTTGTGGTGCTGCTTGCCCAGTACACTTAAGATGTGGGTGAGTTGTTTGGTATGTAATTTATATTGCAATACAAATGTTTTTAAAGAAGTACCTGGATCTTTGTTTTGTATTAATTTTATTGAGAAACAAATAGCAATGAGACAGTTTCAAAACCGCTTAGTAGGACAGTTTCAATAATTAATACACTGTATATTGTTGTTATTCATAGTACAAGATGTAGACATGATATCCTGCCCAAACACTACTAGTACAAATCTTTCTCCTCATTGAATTAATAGAAAGTAGCTGTATATCTACCTGATTTTGTATACACAGATACAAAATGGTCCTTCATTTGAATCCTCTTCTTTTTTTTTTTGGGTTAGTTTTGTCAGAGATGGATATTCCATTGCCATTGAAATATTGTAGGTGCATAAATTCAGCAAAATAATCCATTATAGTCCAGTAGTCTATAATAGTAGTGGGTTATGTGTAGGTGGATCTTTGTTAAAATACATATTTTTAGAACCTTTCTCCCAAGCACAAGTCTCAGCTGGCATTATGCAAAATCCCTTCGTTTTTCAACTGAGTTCTGGTTACTGCTTGTGACAAATGATTTGACCAAGAAAATGTTGATTGGCTTGTTGCAAGAAGCGTCGCTTGCACAGACCCGGCATGGGAGGTTAAAGAAGGAAAGAGGGTGCTCCAGGGGTGGGAGGGGCAGAAATCATGTTTGCAGGTCAGAGGGCCTCGGCACCCACCAGCACCAGCCGTGGCCTGGGGAGGGGAGAGCACCTGTCTTCCTCGTCAGTGGCCTAGTTTTCCTTACCACCCTTCTGAGCTGCTGTTCTCTGCGTGTTTCTGATGGCTCGCATGTGATAATCAGCCAGGACAGCTGTATGTCAGGAAGAGGACTGAGGGGCAAGCAGCAGTCGATAGGCCAAGGACCATGGGGAGCAGCAATCCCTTCTCTGGCTCCTGAGCTCTGCGGTGGCTTTCGTGTTTGAAACCAAAGTCGGATCAGTTAGGAATGGGCCCAAAGCAGCTATTAACAAGCCACTGAAGGCCCTAGTTCAATGGCAGGCATGGCTTGGCGCTGGCTCTCACTGAAGCCATTAATGATTTTCATCTGACCTGAGGATGGATAATCTTTTGCTGAAAGAAGAGTGATTTATCAGACAGGGAAACAGTTCCCCTGGTCAAGCAGGAGATGCAGAAGGTGAACATTTGCACCCATTAACTTCTAGGTGGAATCAACTCAAATTTGTGGAGGTCGTAGGACTAGGAGAGGTGTCAAGGAAGCCTCTAAAAAGTCTAACTATGGAGACTAAAGTGCAACTCTTACAGAATACTATGTCAACAAAAGTGAGAACTTGCAGATAGAAAGATGGATATTTTCCCTACAGTCACGGTTGTAAATAGAGTGACTGATTTGTCTTGATTCTTCAGGACTTGCCTGCTTTTCTTACTGTAAGTTCCTAGTCTGACAACTCCTCTGCCCTGGCAAATTGGAATGGCCATTCACCCTGTGGTAGCAAAGGCACTCTTCTCCAGCTCCTCTGATGAACCGGGGGTTTTGCATCCCCATGATCCAATCATTTTCCAGAAGTGTCTCCTTGGGACACATGAAACTTTGGGAGCACATTTCAGATATGACCCCCACATTACCAAATCCAGGAACTCCTCCATCACCAGGATTTCAGGGCTGCTTCTTCTAATACTTCTCTGACTGAATGGGAGGTTAAACCTCGGATATTCTGCTTTCACCCTATGAATGTATATGGGTCTGAATGAGCAGAAGACTGTTAGATCATAGGGAACCAGTCTGGATCTAAGGGTGAGGCCTGTACAGTATCACGGAGACCCTAGACCATGTATTTCTTAGAGCAATGGGATGGCCTTTGTGACTTGGAATGAGGGTGTTTTATGTCAATGACCAAGAATGACATGAATATTTAGCATACAGATGGGTAGATTGTGACTCAGATAAGACCATGCAGTGAACAAACCCAATGTCCTTTACTTCTTGTTACCCAGAAAGCCTAGACTTCCCAGTTTTCTTTGTAATTTGGTGGTACCACAGACAAGAGAGATAGACAGACAGACAGACAGACAGACAGACAGACAGACAGATAGAGATAAAGGGAAAAAGGGAGAGAGACGAGATAGAGATAGAGACAAAGAGACAGAGAGTGGGAGAAGAAGAGAGAGACAGAATGAAAGGGAGGGGGGGAGAAGAGAGACAGAGAGGTAGGGAGGGAGAGAGACTCAGGAAGACACAGGCAGGGAGAGAGAGAGAGAAATAGAGAAAGAGAGAGACATAGAGAGACAGACATAGACACAGACACAGAGATATTTAATAAAAAGGCCACAAAGCAGTTGAGTAAACAGAAGGGAGAGATTGTTAGGTAGCATGAGGACAGGCTTTGTCTCCATAAGCTGGCAGGGGAAGACAGGACTGTCCTAGGCACGCTGTCCTCACTTGTCTTCATTCACCTGGGAAGAAGAACATTTAGGCCTCTGTACAGATCACTTCTCACCAAGCCAAGCGTTGTGGTGCTCTGCCTGCTAGAGGGAGATACACACTCTCTTCCTCTGCTCAGAAGCACCTTCTAGTTTTTGCAGAGGTAGCTCCCTCCCTCCCCAGTGTTGAGGTATCAGACCTTTGATCACATCCTACAGTGATTTTGCTTTTAGAAGTGGTAGAAACAAGAGATGTTAGCTCCTTGGAAATACTCTCTTTAAAATGAAAAAAGCCTATCCCTGTTTCTGTAAGACAAAAAAAGGCATAACTCAAAGAAGTCTTGAGTGACATTATGTACTTTCCTCCCTGGCTTCTTCTTACCGTTTACAGTAACCTAATAGGGAACTTGAGCTCCAGCAGGCTTTTCAGTGCTCTGACAGCTAAGAACTGCTGGAAACTAGTGCTCATCTTTGTTATGATCATTTTTCTTCTTGCCTCTTGATTTGGTATTTCTAGTAAACCTCCTCATTAAAGCAATATTAAGCTAACTCATAAATATGTATAGTCTTCTTAATTATCTGTTGATGGATATGGACCCTGATACATTTACATAATGAGCATTTTATACATGCGGATGTATTTTACAATTAGACCCAGGTGGGGGCTGGAGGGAGGAAACGGGAGGAAAAACAAGCTTACCTTTGACAACACTAAAGGCATCCTTGTAGAGAAAGCCACAAGTCTGAGGGAACACATTCTTACTGTTGAGGAGCTCGGTTTCCACCCACAGACTTCAGATTTTATTAGTAAGTTGCCAAGTTGGAAGAAACACCAAGTCGAGCCTTGAAATCGAAGTTCATCATGTCCCAAATGATTATGATGGAGTTAATATATCAGAACAAAGGTGGTAAAGCAGTCAAACTTTGGGAATTATAATTGAGGTGGTAAATGTTACCATGTTTCCCAGTATCTGATATTCAGCAACCCTTCGGTTAGTACAGTGGGAGTAGTGATTCCCCTACACTTGAAGTTTGTCTATGAAACATGTTCTGGTTAATAACAGATGAGTAGATACATTATTGTCTAGATCTAAAATGTCCCTGAAAAGTCCCATGTTCAGATTCATTTCACAGTGCTCAGCCGTGCAGGGACGCAGAGGCCTCTGCAGCCGCAATGTGAGGGAGCTTAACTGCTGCTTCAGCTGGCAGCAGACCTCAGCATCATCCATGTGGTGCTGGATTTGCAGACTGCGGAATGCAGGACTCATGGAGTCAGGCAAGTTTCTACCAAGATTTTAGAGAGGCCAGCTAGCATGCCTGTCAGAGGACACTGCATGAAGCAGTGACAGTGAAGCCAAAAGAGCAGTGGACACCCTGGGAAGTTGGAGAGGTGAGGAATGAAGAATGGCTGCCGAGGAAATCCACCGAGAGTGATGGAGGTACCCCAAACAAGAAGTCACTGGGGCTGCCACCAGCTGCTCAAACCCTTTGGAGCTTACTTACATCTAGCTGTGTTGCCCTGGATACTGGACCTGAAGCTATGAAATTTACTGTTTAGCCTTCTGGCTTTCAATCTTGCTTTGGTTCAAATTCTGACTATTCCTCTATTACTCCTTTTAGAACATGATGTCTATCCTATGCCATTGTATGCCAGAAGTATATAACTTTCCTATTCATTTTTACTGAAGCAACAGCTAAGAATTTGCTTTCCATTCTAGAGGAGACTTGGGACTTGCACTCTTCAGAAATGTAGAAGCTGTTAAGATCTTGTGATTCTTAGTGATGGACTAAATGCATTTTACATAATGGGATGGACATGAGGGTCCAAGAAGAATGCTGTCCTTGGATCTAAAACATTTCCAAAAATATCTCATATTCAGAGGTAAGTTCTGGCTGGAAGGACTCATCACTGGGGTCATGTCTTAGAAGGGCATATTCTTGTCCCTGGCCCCCTCTTCTTCTTCCCATGCTTCCTGGCTACTGAGCAGTGAACCTTCTCCCTCTACCACACTATTCTGCCTTAGCTGGCTGACTGCTGACTGCAACCCCTGACTCTGTGAGCCAAAACAAACCTGTTCTCCTTTAAGTAGGTGTCAGGTCCTGTGGCTTGGTGATGGCTCTGTGAGTAGAATAAGTGGTGAGGTTGGTCTCTTCAGAGTAAAGTACTTAAGAAACATCTTGCACTTGCCCACATTCTGTTTGTTTTGCTGCCACCTGAAGACATCAGCTTGAGCTGGAGATGGCAATGCTGTGGAGCACACAGAGGTCACTGCCAATATTTCCTGGACTTGGTGGCTCGCGCCAGAAACATACCTGTGATTATTTGAAAGTACCGAGATTTGGGGAAGGGATGTTTGTCACAGCAGCAAAATCAAGTCCATCCTGCGTGCAAGTTGGAGCCAGGAGCTTGTAATGCTATTTCAGAGACAACCTGTGTTGGAAGTTTGACTGAAGCAGGTCAGTTCTGAAGGAGATTAGTGGATAAAGGATGGGCTGAGGCAGCCCAAATAAGCGTTCTTCCTCCATTCTCCTAGGAGGATGATTCCTCTGGATTCCCTAATTCTTTTACCTAAAAGAGAGCATGCTCTTTCCAGTTTTGCTGGGCCCCCTTAGGATTTTTCCTAGCTTTAGCAGAGGCTTCCAAAGGCTCTTATAATGCAATCTTCAGAATAAGTGAATGCAGTAAATGCATCTGATCCATCTAAAGGGCTGTTAGGGTGGAGTGGTGTTTTGATGTATTTGTTCAGTTTAAAAAAAATTGAGCTGCCTCAGATGAAAATTGCTATATAAATCCTCACTTGATAGTAACATCCTGACAGAGGGGAAAATTAGAAAATAGTGATACCCAAAGCATCTTAAATTGGAAATTGGTTTTTATTGTCAGAGGCAATGTAGGAGCTGGATGTGGTCTCAGAAGTTTCAAGAAACAACAGGCCCCAGGGGGGAGAAAGGAATAACTACTGCCCTTGCCACTTGACGGGTATAGACTAGCAGTCTTTCTTCTGTGTTACGCACACTTTTTTTTTTGTTTTCTTTCTTTCTTCCTTTCTTTTCTTCTTCTTCTTCTTCTTCTTCTTCTTTTTTTTTTTTTTTTTTTTTTTTTTTTTTTTTTTTTTTTTTTTTTTTTTTTTTTTTTTTTTTTTTTTTTTTTTTTTTTTTTTTTTTTTTTTTTTTGTATTTTAGGGAAGGGTATTCAGGGTCTTTCCACTAGATCAGACTCATAGTGATCTGTCTGTTTACAGCCTCCCAAGAGCTGGAATTACAGGCATGCCCTACCATGCCCAGTCTCAATTGCCATCTCAGTGCACCTTGGGGGTGGGGCCTGGACATCAGGCCCAGGGATCGAACCCCCTGACCCTGCACCTGCTTATAAGCACATACACTTTCATGAATGCTTTACTTGTGTAGTTCCTTTGGCCCTCACAGAGTTCAGGGAAGTGCTCTCAGTTTAACTATGAGGAAACTCAAAGACAGAGAGGTTGAAGAAGCTTTCTAAGACTGAGCTACTATAGCCTGGTTTCCATGTAATGCTGTTAATAATGTTGACATTTTAGGTGTTTCAGCAGCTACAAAATATGGACAATATAAAAGAAATACAGATGAAAGAGGCAAAAGATGGGTAGAGAGAATGGTGAATTGCAAAGTGATTATGTGGCTAAAGGATAATTTCCAACATAAGGTACAATTGTTACTCTTGCCCAAATAAAAAAAATGAATCCGTCTGAGATTTTATTTAACTTAGTAACTAACAAGGGAATCAGAAAGGGTTATAACCTGTTCAGAGGAGAATTCAGATGATCACACATACAGGAACAGATAAAGAAAGCAGACACGATTTAGGAATAGATAGAAGATTGTTAGGGCATGAAAGCCAATTGCATTCCACTGGATGCAACTTGCATTTCTACCAACAAGCACTATTTGCATAACTGTCCATTTTCTACAAGTTAATGTCTATCTGTTTATAGAGGTATAAATAGCCTTATCCTAGACAAAGCCACATACCCATTTTGAATTTGATGACTTCAGTACTGCTCTCCTGAATGCATACCCAGTAATGTCTTTTGCCAATTTCAAATCTTCCATTATATTCCTTCCAATATCCTTTTATTTTTATTTTCTCATAGATAATGCAACAAGGACCCAGAAGCTTCTCCTACTAAAAGCACTTGACTCTTCTTCACTTGGGCCTGCACCAGTGCCCCAAGGGGAACTAAAAGCAAGACTGAAACCTTGGTCTTTTCTGACCATCTTTGCTTTCTTTCCAACTTGTTCTTCCTCTGGCTCTTTCTGCTGCAGTCATCTTGGTTTCCAGGAACAAGAAATCTGATGGATAAACATCTTGTGACAAGAGTTGAAACTATCCCTTAGGTAGCAATGACTTTCTTACCACAAAAAAGCCCTACCTGACCCATCCTGAGAAAATTACCAACCAGACACACTCTAACCAGGACCCCTTAATTTTGCATACTTCTTGTCCTTCTTTCTGCTATAACTGAGAGCTCTTGTGAGTCTGCCAAAGATGAGGCTGAGAAAGCCTGATTCCCCTTGCCTTCCCAGCACAGCTGTCCTAAATAGATTGCTTTCCTTCCTTCCCTTCTCACTTTTTCCACTCAGTTCCTGGTGCGAGTGGTTAGATGGGCTTTGCTGAGACCCCTTGAAGTCAGGCCCCTCCCCCCTCCCTGTGGCCCAGAACTTTGGTAACAGCTTCCTGTGAATGAGTCTTGGGTTGTTCTCCCTCTGCAAGCAGAGATCCAGCACGGGGGCGATGAATCCTTGCCTTTGCTGTGATGAAGCTGTGAAGTCATTTGTAACCTACTGTTCTTTTTCATAAGCATTAAAAAAAAAAAAAACCTCTGGTGTTCTCCTGTAATATCATTTGAGTCTCAGAGTACCTGTCTTTGTCAATAACAGATCTAAACAGTTCCCCATCTTAATCTATTTTCTGTGGTGAGGATGGAAGCCCTGAGACTGGTAATTCATAAATGAAAGGTGGCTGTTGACTCATAGCTCTAGAGGCTGGGAATTCCAAGAGCGTAGCACTGGCATATTTTTTACCTCAGGCCACATGCACAAAAGCATAAGGAAAATGGGTTCATGAGGTAAAAAGAAAAGGGGGAGCAAACTCTGGAGAGAGTTCACACTTCCATGAGAAAAGCAGCAATTTACTCATATTCACGCAGGTCCTTCTGCTTGATCCAACCCCAGCTCCCAGCTGGCAAACTAAGATAGCAACATGAAACTTTTCGGGTTGCATCCAAACCCTCCTATCATCCTCTCAATTCTACTATACCCCCTGAAGACATACCTTTTTCATGTACATTAAAAACCGTAATTTTAGAGGGCAGACTTTGGAGGAAAAGCCAAGCATGACAGCTGTTTTGAAATGCTTTCATTAAGGTTTAGCTAGAGAATGCCCCCCCCGAAGGCTCAAGCAGTCAGAGGTGGGGCTTTTGGAAAGTGATTGGATCATGCCGGCACTGCACTCATCTATAATAATTCAGAGCTACGTGGAAGAGGCAGGTGACTGAGGACACGACCTGGAAGGTTCCAGCACCTTCCCGACTCCTCCCTCCACTCTCTGCTTGCTGGCCATCGTGAGGGTGCAGCTTCCTTTCCCCACACCCCTCGGTCACGCCACGCCTGCCTTGCAGTCAGCTGACTATGGGCTAAATTTTCTAAACCTGTGAAGTAAAATAAATCTCTCCTTCTTTAATTTGAGGTGTCAAGTGTTTTGTCCCAGTGGTGAGGACAGTGACTGGGACTTACAGCGCTGTTTGTGGAGAGAAGAACAGATTTCTTTTGGAGTTCAAAGCGTAGCACTGAGACCATCAGGTGGGAACTTCAGAGAGGCAGATTTGTAAAGCAAAAGAAATGCTGTTTTGCTTCTGTTTTTCCCTGACAAAATGGGCTAAGACAGTGACACCCCTCCCATCATGTGGCACCCGCCCACCTTCTGTGAGGGATGCTGTTGGAGTCCATTCTTCCCTCAGACCTTTAAAGAGGCAAGATGGGCCCGTTTCTAGAACCCAAGCGATAGAGTAGTGATTAGCAAAGGACCATAGGAGAGTGGGAGGAACACACACACACACACACACACACACACACACACACTTCTAAAGAATCAGATTTGGTTGGTCTGGGGTGGGGCCTAGGACTCTTTACTGTTGAGAAGCTGCTAGTAATGCCAGTGCAACCCTCTCAGGACAGAGTATTCCTTCCTGTGCAGCCCCTCCTCCTGCTGTGACTTTCCAAAAGTGTGTAGATCCTGTGGGCGAAGAGGTCAGTCACTCAGATCTTGGACCTTCCCCTTCTGGGTCACCCTCAGAGTTTCTTGACCAAAGATCTTGAGCATACTTTCTTTTCATTTTTAAAGATGTATTTGGTTGTTACAGGGTCTCACTATGCAGCTCAGACTCATAGTGACTCTCGTTTTCAGCCTCCCCGAGCGCTGAAATTACAACACTAAAACCGGACTCTGGCGGCGGGGCTGGCGTGGCTTGCGGTGCTGAGGATCAAGCCATGGTCCCTGCGCTTGGCTTGCCTAAGCTTGAGTAGACAGGCACTTTAGTCCACTGATCTATGTCACTGACCTACTGACTATCCTTTCTTGATGTACCTGGGCCGCTCATCTTAATTTAGCCTCCCAAGGAGACGATTAGTTTATTTTTATTTAACTCAGGGATGGATTCGGGACAGCCATCTAGGTTGAAATTCTTATCTCTAGTACTGGCCAAAGTTACCTTATTTGAAAATAGGTTCTTTGCAGGTGTAATTAAGGAAAAATGACATCACTGCAGTAAAACCGATTCTAATATGACTGGCATCTTTCATGCTGGGGACCCCAGTCCCTGTGCTTGCCTAAGCAGGTGCTTAGTCTACTGAGCTATCTCACAGGCCCTATGACTGAGGTCTTTATAAGAAGAGGGAAATTGGGCACGGACACATAAGTAGAGGAGAATGCCACGCAAGCACAGACACACAGGAGGATGCTGTTTAATAGCAGAAGCAGAGACTGGAGAGGTGCAGCTGCAAGCCAAGGAGGACTGAGGACTGACAGCCACCAGCAGGAGCTGGAGGAGATGAGGAGCTCAGAGGGGAGCAGGAGCCAGCCCCCCAGAATGAGTGCTCATTGTTTCTGAGACACTCAGTTCATGGCATTTGTTACAGCAGCCACAAGAACAATGTGTAGGGCTTTACTAAAAGATGGAGCTAGTTGGCTAAGGAGAGAGTGAGGAAAACTTTTTATTCACCAGAAATGTGTGTGTGTGTGTGTGTGTGAGAGAGAGAGAGACAGAGAGACAGAGAGAGACAGAGAGAGAGAGAGGCAGAGACAGAGACAGACAGACAGAGACAGAAGTGAAAACCATGATTGCGGGTGGGCAGGAAAGTTTGGATTTTAAAGTGCAGAAATGGGAACTAGAAGCAGATCAGAGGATTAGGGTGGGAAGGAAACCAGTTTGATGACAGAAAACAATGCAGAAACTTTTTTCTTTTGGTGGAACCAGGGATTGAACTCAGGCCCTTGTGCTTGCCAGGGAAGCCCTTATTCCACTGAACCATCTCCCTGGCCCCCCAATTTTTTTTTGTTGTTTTTTGGGGTTTTTTTTTGGGGGGGGGCAGAACCGGGGATTGATCTCAGGCCCTTGCGCTTGCCCAGGAAGCGCTTATTCTGCTAAGCCATCTCCCTGGCCCCCAGAAAACAATAGAAGTGCCAGTCAGTTATCCTGTGCTCAAGGCTTACCTGTCGGTGAAGTTTCCTAAGTTTCAAAGGACAGGGAGAGAGAGAGAGAGAGAGAGAGAGAGAGAGAGAGAGAGAGAGACAGACAGACAGACAGACAGACAGAGAGACAGAGAGAGACAGAGAGAGAACAGCCTATGTTTTGTTTTTGCTCCATAGTCTCCTTCTTGGTCCTAGATTTATCATCGGACAGCATTTCTAAAAACTTGCTAGGAGCAGACCAAAGACCAACCTTCCAACGTTCACTGAAGCTGTGCTTGTTGATTCCATTCCATAGGATCACTGTTGCCAGTAGTCTCTTCTACTGAATGCCTCTGGTTCCTTCGGATGGAGTGATTAGGGGCATCAGAAATTAGCTCCTGAAAAATAGCTTCTGGGCTTGCTTTTGCTTTTCTCATCTGTTTTCTAATAGCCCAAAGGCCATTTTCCCCCATGCTTTCTACCTATAATGACACTCAGATACCAGCTGAGTATGATTCTCTGCAGGACACAGCAGATCAAGTGGTGTGGAATCCATGGGGAAAGCACTCAAGGCCAAGCGAGGAGACGATGTGGGATCAGAAGGAGAGGGGATGGTAGAGACTGAGTTGTGTAATGTTTAATGCCCATAAGAGGTGGCACCTTTTTGTCTTCAATAATGAGGCAGTAAATGGTATCTAGAATGGCTTGCAAGTCTCTGGCTTAGGAGACTATACAAATAGGGTGTCACCAACCAAAGCAGGCATGCACTGTGTGGAAAAACACTGCGCATGCAGGGGAAGGGCTTGGCTCTGCAGTCTACATACCCACGATTGCACCACAAATTTTCACAAACGGTAGTTTGAAACAACACACAGTTGTTATTTCGTAGTCTCGGTGTACTTGGAATTTGCATGGTTGAGATGGGACATCTACTTCAGACTCTCTCAGGAGAACATAATCCAGTAGTTGAAAAGAGGTTGGTGGCTCCTTCTCTAACCTAAGACTGATCTGGCTGTTGCTGGATTCAGAGACTGCCTCAGTTCCTTGACACACATGTGTACCCACCACAGTAACTTTTTTCAGCAAAGGTAGCATCAAACACAGTATTTACTACGGCTTATAACCTAACCCTAGAGGCAACATTCCATTGCATTTGTCATGTGTGGTGCATGCAGTATAAGGAAGTCACTAGGCTCAGACCAGTCTTGAAGGGAGGGGATTCCCCAGGAACGTGAATGCCAGGATTATTGCAGAACACTGGGTCCTGCTGCCACCTCAGTCAGGCAGACCCAGAACTGAGCTGTCTCTCTGCCATTCCCTGGCTGGTAACCTTGAACATGTTATTAAACTCCTTCAAACTTGTTCCCTCATCTATAAAATGGGATTTACCACTATTCTCATTGAAAAGCTACAAGGATGAAAAATATGATTTATGTAGCCACCCTGGTGTTTTCTCTTGCCCCTCTGCCACGTTGATGAACAACCTTCCAGATGGTTCTCTCTGTTAGCCTGAGGCTCAGGATGATAACTTTGGCCATTAGCTGAGTTACAACATGAATGACAAATGACATTTTGGGATCAGAAGCCACTAAGATTTAGGAGTGGATATTATTGCTCCCTGAGCTAGCCTACAAATGCTGATTGCAAAATGTGATGTGTGCTTGAATTCTTAAAAATATCATGCTGAAAGTCACATTTCCTTTATTTCCCCTCAAAATATGCACCCTTCCCATTGAGCACATTTATCCCAGTATTCTTGCCACTGTCTGCAGCAGCTCTGAATGTCTTCTTTTGTGAGTGTCTTTAGGAGGTATGATTTTAAAAAAAATAGGGGAAAGCTGCTGCCAAGCACCACCTGACAGAAAGGTGGGCTCCTGAACATTAGGGTGGCTTCATCCGTCTTACTCAGCAAATCTGGCACTGGGCAACTCTTGTCTCTACCCCCAAGTCAAAGTTACCATAAAAGGTCATTCTGGGCCAATTCATCACGTCCGGTCCATCACAATACCCAACGAGAGACACAGAAGGGGCCCCAGCACTGCTTCTGAACCTGGCAAGGACACTGGGTTGAGTGTGTTTGAAGCAGAGTATTTTGAAGGGAATTCATAGTAGGCCAACTTTTACTGTAACACATTTAAAAATTTAGATATTCATTGTCAGGTTTTTTGTTTGTTTGTTTGTTTGTATTTTAGCAAGGGGTCTATAGAGTGTTCAGGGTCTCACTACTGGATCAGACTCACAGTGATCTGCCTGTTTACAGTTTCCCAAGAGCTGGGATTACAGGCATGGGCCGTCACGCCCAGTCTCAATTGCTGTCTCAGTGCCCCGTGGGGGTGGGGCCGGCATGTCAGGCCCAGGGATCAAACCCTGGGCTCCTGTGCCTACTTGCAGGTGCTTTAATGCGCTGAGTTATTTAGCTCTCATTGTCATTTTTGATCATAGCCCCTGTCTTAAGCAGTGCAACCTCCAACGTGAGCACCCATTCTATTGATCTACTATTAATTCCTTTACCTTAAAGAGTATACTACATTATAAGACTTCCACCAGCAGCTTTTCATACTGGCTTCACTTCCTAATTCTGTCATCTGGGTGCGACAGAAAGAAAACAGATCTCTGTGCATTGCTGCTTGCCTAAAGGCCCAATTTGGCTTGTGGGAAGAGAGAACGCCTCAGACAAAGGCTGTCATTTCCCAGCCTTTGAGGGATCCTTCTCCAGCAGGCTGACTCATTTGTTAAAGGCTAAAGAGTGGGGGAGGGGATGAAATGTTGAGCAAGCAGAAAGCTTGCTCTCAGGCTCCCCTCTCCAGAGTCTGGCAAGACTTTTAATTGTTTCTGAAGAAACCACCCGACTGATGTTAACCATATGGAAATGTTAAAACATGGGGCAGCGGGATAATACAGTTGGATCATATTTCTTTAGTTGTCTGTAAAATGGCATGTAATTTGTAAACCAAAAATGGTGCTTAAAGCAACAATTACAGCAAAGTTCTTCATTTGAAATTCCTCTCATTTTTTCCCCTCCAACCATTCCAAGTGGATGAGATTGTTTAAAATATTTTATCTGAATGGCATCCTTTAAAGGACCATTGCACTTGTGGTTATTATTTTTTCTGAGCCCAATCCTATTGATTATGTCCCAACAAGCCACACACACACACACACACACACACACACACACACACCAGGTGTCATGTAACACTTCTGTCCTGTTGGTCCTCCAGGGATGATGGTGTCCTTATATAAACTCTCCAGAAGGTACTCCTTTATCTTGGGTTTCTAAAGATTTAGTTTAGGGAGAAAGCTCAAATTCACATGATGGAGAGATGTGTTTATAGTTACATGGATGAAGGCACACACAATAGACAGCAAGCAATACATGGCTGGAAGTGGTAATCCACGGCAGGCAGCACTTCTGGCTCCGCTTACATCTGGGGCTTCGATTATAATTTTCTCTAAAGGAATGAAGGAGGCCTTAGCTCTAGTGATTTTGGCTCTGGTTATGAATCCCTTGCTATATTACAACCAGCCTCTCCCAGAAGGAGCTGGAGTGAAATTGCATTTTTTACTCTGGCTTCAGAAGCTCTTCTGTGGCCCTGAGTTTCATTCTCTGACCCTTCTCAGCCATTTTGCATCCTAAGGTAGCCAAGGATGATGTCATGACAGGCTCGTGTTTGGCACAAATCCAGAAAGGCTTATGTTTGGATCAAGGCTGATGAACTAACTACAGAGGCCTGTCCATCTGTCTGTCTGTCTGTTTGTCCTTATCTGTGTTTCTGTCTGTCTCCATCATGGTTCAACATTTAGCATTTAATGTAACAAAGTTCTAGAAACTTTAATATCAAGGGCTAGTAAAAAAATTTTTTGGGGGGTGGCTTTTATGCTCCCACTGTACAAATCAGCAGCACTCCTGAAATTACAGCAACACACTCTTTTCAAGTTAAAATACACTCTACTCCCACTTCAGTATACTTAAAAGTCACCAGGGGTGCTTGTTAAAGTACAGATTTCCAGATTTTTCTCTCTGATTACCGAGCTAGAATCTCTGTGAGTAGAACTCAGACATCTGCATTTCCAAATAAACTTTGAGATGATTCTGAGATCACTGGTCCAACAGTCCCTCTGGGAAAAGCCTCTGCTTATTAGATGCCTTTGCCTTTGTAAGGTGATGTTGCTAAAGGATTCCCCAGGGTTGGCTGGGAAGTTCATAAATCCTGGTCTGCGTGATAGTCAAAAGACTTTCCTCCTTTATTCTTGAGTAGTGCTCTTTCTCCAACTTTCAGAAATACTTCACAAAGTTCTTGTTGTTCAGCTGGATTGGTGTCAGCTTAGCCCAAACAATGGTAACAGTGCTCGTGTCTATAACACTGGGCTATGGAGAAGCAATAAAACCCTCGCCAGTACTAACCGAGGATTATCTGGAGGAGTTAAATTTTTGAAGACATTTCTTTATAACTTCCTAAAGATATCTCCAAACAAATGCTCCAAAAGGTTGCAAACTCTTCAAAGGCAGCAATAAAAAAGCTCTTAAGTTGTTCTGATTGCATTATTAATCTCTACTACCTGCCATAGGTAGCAATTTGGAAGTCCTTATGTTTCAACAGTTTGGAAAAGTTGGATAATATGTAATAAGCACATTATCAAATACAGAGGTAAGACTAAAAATGTGTAAAGAAATCCTTGGGCACCCAAAACAAAGACAAGCTCTGAAGACACTTGCCAAACCTGGCTTTAATGACAGTATGTAGACAAAAAAACAAGATTTCAGCCCTATAAACAGTGAGAGGTGTGACTGAGAATTGCACTGAGGCACTGGAGCCAGTTAAGGAGAACTCTCAGTGATGAGAGAGCCAGGAAATACTTGCTCCAAATGGGAAATGAAAAATAAATGTGTCTGTTTTGACCGAGCTTCTGAGTGAATAAACATATCCCTTCAAAAGCAGTGATCATGCTTAGGCAAGCACAGGGACTGGGGTTCGATTGCCAGTGTGCCATGCAGGCTCTGCCCCTGGGGCATGGGCAACTGAGACCGGGCATGGTGGTGCATGCCTCTAATCCCAGTGTTTGGGAGGCCAAAAACAAGAGGATCAGTCTGTACAGTGAGATCCTGTAGACCCTGTTGTAGAATGCAAATAAATAAATAAATAAGTAGTGATCAGAGGGTTGGAGAGATAGCTCAGGAAGGGGACTAAGTGTCTGCTCAGGGTTCAATCCCTGGTCCCGCCCCAGGGGCACATTAGGCCAGCGACTGAGTCCAGGTGTAGTGGTGCATGCCTATAATCCCAGTGCTGGGGAGGCTGAAATAGGAGGATCACTATGAGTCCAAGGTGTTTAGTGACACCCTGTACCAAAACATAAATGAAAAAAAAACAAAACAAAGAAGAACAGGTAGTAATCAGAGCTGGGTGTGGTGGTGCATGCCTGTTATCCTAGCACTCGGGAGTCTGAGGCAGAAAGATCATAGCAAGTTTGAAACCAGCCTGGGCCACAATTTCTTTGAATTTTCAGTCCAAGTCCAGCCTGAACTAAATAACAAGACCCTGTCTCAAAAAAAAAAAAAAAAGAAAAAAAACAGAGAGAGAAAGAAATAATCATGCTGCTGTTAGCGCATGGGCCTAGACTTACTTTTATGCTACTTGCATAGCCTTTTATACTACTTTACGTCCAAAGAAAACTTCATATAAAGTGACCATAGGTTTTTAGTACTCTAAGGCATTTCTACGAGTAGAAAACTAAGATCCTGTCTGAAGGGTTAAACTTTTAATCCCAACTTCACTGTTCACATAAGTAAAGCTCAATTAAACTGGTGCTTGCAATCCATAATTGCAAGCATGGATAAGCAAGTTACTATGACCAGAAACAGACCCAAGAACTTCTGGTGATGGTATTATCAGATAAAGAATGTAGTAATTAATTTTATCTTCAGTGTTTAACGTACATAAAAAACGGAATTGAAAACACTTAAAACTATAGCTTTTCTCCCTTAGCTGTGTTTCTCAGCTAAACCCTCTAACACACACATATTCACAAACACACACGTGTGCACATGCACACACACACCTACAGGAGTGTTTATGGTTCTTGATCTCTAATGCTTCCAAATTAGAGTATTTCACACATGTTATGTATTATGTGATGTATTGCAGAAAGTTACTATTTTCTTTTTCTTTTTCTTTTTTTGGTGCCAGAGATCAAATTCAGGGCTTTGTGCTTGCCAGGTGGGCACTAATACCACTGAGCTACGTCCCTGGCCCAGAAAAGTTACTGTTTTAACAGCTGAAAATGCACAATTTGGGGGCATGTTTGTGCAAAAATCACTCAGAACTTGGTCTAGTCTATATTTTGGATTGGTTTGGCTGCAGTTAATAGTAGCAACCTTGTCAGACAGAAGACCGTATTTAAATAACATCTTTAATTGAGACTTAGAATTGAGCACATATTTGTCTTTATATATACACTTTTATTTTCTGTTTATTTATTTGCATACTGAGCAATGACACTAGGGCCTGTGCATGATGGGCAAGCTCTCTACCACTAAGATACATCCCTAACCCTTCTTGAAGTTCTGGGACAGTGTCTTGATAAGTTGCTGAGACTTTCCTTGAATTTTCAGTCCACATACTTCAACTTTCTGGGCTGGGGAAATAGCCCAGTGGCATAGGCACTTGCCTTCCAAACACAAGGTTCAGAGTTCAACCCCCAGTACCACACACACACACACACACACACACACACACATGCACACAATCCTCAGCCTCGAGAGTAGCTGGGTTTACAAGTACGCTAGTTTTGAGTGATATTTAGATTTCACAGAGGCTGCTACAAATCTGTGACTACAGGAGAAGAAAATTATGCAATAAATCTTACAATTTTCCAGAAAAAACAAATAGTAGAGTGAATAGCTGCTTCCTAGCATAAAGATTTTTAGATATGAGACTCCATATTCTCCAAAGACTGGATTGACCTCGCACGTCATAAAGAAGTGGGATGTCTCAATTTTCAATTGAGAAAAATGATAGAGATAGAAGAGAAATATAAAGAGCCTTGGAAGAGTTTAAGAGTACCAACAGGCAACAGGGCAAACTCTCAAATGTCACACACTCAGTATAATACAAGATATATCGGATGTCAAAAGAAGTTGAAAATGTGCATCAAGGGTGAAAACCTTTCCAACAACAAGAAAATTGGAATCCAGTTTAGCAGCCTTGCTCCAGGACGTGTTCCAACACACTAGCTACTGATGTTCTGATTCTCAGTGTGACATCACATGAGACCTTGCTGACTGTCCTCACCAGGGAGGCGCCATCTGTCATTTTGCAAGGGCAGCTATCTAGCTTTTGAAACTAAGGTGATGGGCAAATAGTATGTTTCTTTATAAATGCATGAAGATTTGTTATTGCTGTTTTGTAATAGTTGATATTCAAATGCAAAAGAAAAGCAGTTGAAATTTATAAAAGTTGCAAAGTGATTACTCATGTGGAATGAATGAGAAATAATACTCCTGAAAATCATGGTTTCTTTCACAGTCACTTTTTATTTCCCAGATGAACTCAATCTACCAAATCTCTAGGAACAGGAGGCCCAGCTGTCACTAGCATATTAGAACAGCAGTTGGCATTGTCTCTGGGGGCTTTAGCATAGAAGTGACAGCACGCTCTGTGTTATAGATATGGTGCCTGTGCAAGTCACCATTCCAACTGAGGCCCTTGGGAAAGTGAAAGAGGACTCTGTTATAATTAGCTGTTTCCCCTTACCTAGGGTGCTCCTTCCCACAGGTTGTTACCCAAGTCCAATGCCTGTCTGAAAATACTAAATGGAAAATTCCAAAGTGAACCATCGGTAAGTTTCAGGTTGTCATGTCTGAGTTGTAAGATGGAATCGTGTCCCATGATGAGTTTCAGCTAAGCCCAGTAACATCTACACTGCTGGAAATGGGAATTAGCCCTTTGTCTTGCACACTGTCCTTATCCTCCACTTAACTCGTGAATCCCTTGGCAGCTCTCCAGGTATCAGTCTGACTCTCAACACAGCAGTACTTGAGCTTAAGTAACCTTTACTTCACTTTATAATGGCTCCAAAGTGCAGGAGCAGGGAGGTAGAGGCAGCCCCAGAGTCTAACGTGCTGGCAGACAGATTAGCTCTGATACTGTGTGGCAATAGAGCAACTGCATAGAGGCAAAGGCATGGTGTATGTTGGGTTAGTACTGTCCAGTTTCAGACATCTACCAGGGGTCTTGAGACAAATTCCTCAAGGATAAGGGGGCCACTGTGTGTGGGCACAAAAGCCATCAGCTGGAACTGCCCTGGGTAAATTGTAATATCTGAACATACAGGATACACAGAGGGTGTGCATGCATACAGAATCAGTATCTGTTTAACAGCATAGACAGCTGCTATTGTGGGGGCTGTTGCCCAGACATCAAGGGAAGAACTTCACAAACGTGGTTGTCATTGCCATCACCCCAAAGAGGAACTCTGTAGCATGCTGAGCTGTGGGGGCCCTGCAGCCAGAAGGTGGGGCCCAGACACCCGGCCTCTATGGCAGTCAGACCTGAGTGTTCTCAAAATTGGTGACCGCAGCCAAATGGGATCTAGCCACCCTGCTAGGCAGGAGGCTGATTCTGGCTCATGTCTCTGGCTCATGACATATCAGACTTCTTTGCCACACCCAAATCCAATAGCTGTAAATCTCCCAATACTAAGGATGAACTGGGTCTGCCAAACACAGTTTGGGATTTTTTGAATATTCAAAACTAACTACTTAGCACTTGAGAGTAGAAAATCATTTCATGCCACCAGCATGGTAGTGAGTGTCTGTTTGTGGTACTGTACAACATGGGACCCTGACATTAAGTGATCTGGGTTCAAATCCCTTCTTGGCCATTTATCAGCCTTGTAGCCTTAGATGTGTTGTGTAGCTTCCCTGTGCTTCTGCTTCCCTCTGTGCTTATCTGCAATGATGTACCTGATGTGCTTAGCACAGGGGTGGGCCCATAGTGTGTACCTCATTACTGTCACTGCTCATACTTAAGATGCTGAGCTGCCTGCAGGACTATGGAGATGCCTTATGATGGGGAGATGCCTGCAGAGATGGAAGCACCTTACATCCCTCCCAGAGTCACATGTTGATCCTCAAATTCAACGGTAGCAGCACTGGGCATTGCAAAGCTCAATCGTGGGCCATGCTCCTCCATCTTTCCCATATGTGTTAGGGAAAACCCACTTCCTGTAGGTGCCTAGGTGTCCTAAGTGGAGGCTGGCAAATTAGAATAGCAAAAGGCAGACTAACAAGAGAAAAGCAAATGGATGTGTATTAACATACGCAGTATGCAGACACACAAGAGGTGCTCAGTGATGGGTAACTCAGAAGGGTGGGTGGGTTGGGTGTGGACAGCATCTGAATAAAGGGCAATAACTCTACTGAAGTGACAAGGCCAAGAGCATTGTGGTGAGCTCTTAGGCATGTAACTGGGGCAAGGACAATGCAGGGGTAACACTGAGAGAAGAAAAGGAGGGATTAGTCATGTCTGCTGTGTGATTCCTCTGGCTCTCTAGGCTGACAGGTCCAACAATGGTGGAGGCTGCTGTGTTCACCTTGTCCTGATTGCCTTTAGTTCAAAGCAATCCTTATGTCAAAGTGGCATATTTGGAGTGGTGTACTCTAACCCCTCCAGCCACCCCCCCTAATTTTTATTAATTAAGTATATCTTTATAACAGATCTAGATTTGCAAAATAAGTGAGCTGCTAAAGACAGAGTTGCCATAGGCAATTCCCTGGCTCACATACAGTTTCCCCTATTTCTGCCTTATATTTGTATGGTATAGTTGTTTCAACAAGTGAACCAATGTTCATATTGTATTATTAGCCAAAACACAATTTGCTCAGATTTCGGTCCTAGGATTCCATCCAGGATACTGGATTACATTTTGTTATCCTGTCTCCTTAGGCACCTCTCAGCTGTGATCTTTTCTCAGGCTTTACCTCATCCTGTGAGACCTTGACTGTTAAGCACTGGTCAGATGTATCCCTAGATGCTCCATTGCTGGGATCTGATACATTCCTCATGATCAGATCAGAGTTATGGGGTTACAAGAAGATCACAGATGTGAAGTACCATTTCTAATCACATCTTATCGAAGGTCCAAACTATCAACATGATTTATGACTGCTGATATTGACCTTGATTATCCTGCCAAGGTAGAACCTGTCAAGTGTTTCCACTCTGAAGTTTCTCCTTTGTCTTCTTTTTCATCTTGGAGAGGAAGCCACTATGAACAGCTTATGCCTAAGGCATGGGACCCCCCTGAGATATGAGGTTCTCCTGTATGTGTGCATTGAGTAAAAGATGGAGATTTTGTGATTAATGAGCAGCAGCTGTCTAGGCAGGAAGTCATCTCAGTGGAAGGCTGAGCCCACAGTCTGAGGACAAAATGCCACATAGAGGTAGGTTGGGTTTCTCCCAAAGGGTTGGAGAAACAGTCTAATAAGGTAAAGCAACAGATGAGAGGATGGTAGAGAGGTGGGCATTGGCAGTGATAGGCAAAATGAGACAGATGGCCTGTCAGTGGACAAAGTACTCCTTGGTATGCTTCAAATCCTTCCTTAAACTAAGGCCAGAGGAAGTGTTCCAATGTAATTATCGTACGTTCACTATTTAAGGGGATTCTTTTTTAAAAAGGTTTCAGCTTAGTTGAGGAGGATTAAAACAAGAGAAACAAGAACATTTTTAGACAGTTTTAAAGAACTTACTTAGCTCCTTCCTAATTAGTCTGCTTTCTGACTGCTGTATAATTACTAGGGGAAATTTGCTCTTAAAGAGAAGCCCCAACATGCCTGCAGGAAAATGTGATTTTTCTCACTGGGATCAAGAAAGACTTAACCTGCTTAGCATGGACGAGCAATTTTATTAACAAAGGGATTTCCCCTCATCAGTGCATTGAATATTAATCCCATTTTAGTTCTACTTCTTTACGGGAAGAGGGGAATGATCAGGCTGTCAGGCGCTGAATCTAAAATCCTGAAACAGCTATCAGACTGGTCTGTCTTACCACATAATACTCTTCTCCCTGGTGTGATTGCAGCACTAGACATCCCAGGTAGTTATCCTAGTATGTTTTGAAATAAAATCCCCCATATGATAAATGCCAAGCTTTATTTAACAAGCAAGTAAGTCGGCATCTGGAAATAAGTCTGCAGGCGAATGAATCTTCAACTTCCAGGAATTCTGTTGGGGATTTGATGTTGCTATGGCAACAGTTACTGCACAAACTAAGGATGAAGAATCCTGAAGGTTTTGCTTCTGTAGTGTACTTCATCTCTGTACCATATATGACAGAGATACTCAAGATTATGCCTATATACAGGCAATAAGCTCATCACGAGCTGAAAATGTCACCTGTCGAAGATACACTTAACACCCCTAATTTACATCCTGGCTTAGCCACAGAGTATTTGTAGAGTGGCAATTGTTTATCCTTATGATCATGTGGCTTTTTTTTTTTTTTTTGGCAGAACCAGGGATTGAACTCAGACCCTTGCTCTTGCCAGGCAAGCACTTATTCTACTGAGCTATCTCCCTGGCCCCTCACATGGCTAACGGGAAACCAGCTTATGGCTGTTACCCAGAAGCTGTCTCTTGCTAGGAAAGATCACTAGCCCTGGGAAATATTGAGATTCAAAATTTGAAGCATGCTTTCCAAAAAGATTCCCATCACTTTTTGTTTCACCGTGAAGTCAAAACATCTTCATTGAACCAATGGCAGTCAAGGAGCAAACTGGTCAAGCATTGGCCATGACTCATCCACATGGATGACATAGACAAAGGATCTACGAAATAAGGTACAGGATTCCAATATATATCATCTCATATTATATTCTTCATCAACCTGTTGTAATTCATTTTTCTCACCTGGGAATGCATGCAATAGCAGAACTTCAAGTCTTTCAAATGCTTTCCCAAAGACTGTATAGGCAAATACCCATTCCCTATTCAAAACCACAAATTTCCATGCAGGACTTTATTTCTCCAAAAATAATATGCTTCCATCATATGAAAATGGGCTGTCAATGTTTGAAAGAAAAGTGAGGACATCATTAAAACCATTAATAAGGCTGGAAACAATACAGTAATTTTTTTGTCTCATGGTTCTCAGAGTGACAAGAGTATCTTTGGTTATCTGGTCTTGGATGATGGAGGTAGGTCTTTTTGGACCATTTTAAAGGTTAAGTCTGGTTTGATTCAAAAGGAAAAAATTTGAGATATGAAAACAATTTCCTCCATCTATGTATTTCCAAGACAATTTTTGTAATCTTGACTATTAAGTTGCCTGTGGCTTCATTTCTATAAAAATCAGTTTTTGGCAGGTGAAACTAAAAAATTATTGTCCCAGAAGAATGACTTCTACTAGGGTTAGAATTAGTGCACATTTTATATTTGTAGAGCTTACATATAGTCCTTTACTTCTTATAACCTTGATTTATAATCAAAATCTTTCCATTGTGAGGCTACAAATACACAATAACAAATAGGAGGTTTAAATCCTTTTTGTGGTTGCAAAATTTGGAATATTGCCCTGTGGATTCTCATTTATTAAAGCAAAGATAAAAGAAACAGAAGGTGCAAAGTCTTATATGCATATTTTCTTTCCTTAGAAATTCTACCGTGAAATGAACCTGCTTTTAAGGCGGGTATTTAAAATTTCTTTCTTTGATATATTGGAGGAGATTTAACATCATTCCCAAGTTAGAAGCTATTCATTAGACAAAATGAAATGTCCAAAAGTCAGGATGACTGTGTCTGAAACTTTATTCACAGCTAGATGATTAATTTTGGCAAGGATTCCCAACTGGGGACCCAGAAGGTCTGAGAAAACATATGATTCAGTGTGGTTTTATTTAAGTACTGTACTTCAATCTTGGGCGGCTTTAGTATAGCTCATCATGGACACAGTTTATATGTGTCCTCATCAAAGAGGCCGAAGTGTGGTTTTATCTCTAGAACATGCTAGGTGATTCTGTCTGGTACCTGAGAACATATTGTAGTGACTTCAGGGAAGCTAGTAGGTAGTAGGAATCAGTGCTCAATCATGGTTAAATATCTAATAGTCTACTCTCAAAGAGTGGACGGAAGAACCAAGGAACTATTGGGGTGGTGATGTAAGCTTTGGAAACAGAACTCACTGCCGAGTCCAGGATTCACCAGTTACCAGCAGGAGGGCTCTGGGCAACTGTGACCTCATTTGTGAACTGGAGATGACAGTTCTCCCGGAGTGGTACACTTACATGGCATTCCCAATTCCTCTGTTCCTCATTGCTATCCACCAGAAGGCTGGAAACCGTAAGTTCTGGCTCTGTATCTCCTATGCAGATAGAGATACTGAGGTAACCAAATGGCCAATGAGACACAAGTGGGGACCTTCTGGGAGCACTTTAGCCTCCCTGGAAAGGGGCTAAAAAAGGAGAGTTCATTAGCATCACTTCTTTTTCTCTTTTCCTTGTGAGAATTAGAGTTTCAGAAGCCCTCTTGCTTTCATGATGAAATAAGCATAAGGATAAGAAGCCAATATACTAGTACAGCAAAATGGGAAAATATCACCTGGGAATCTTTCATGGCATCCCCAAGCCGAAACACCAACTGCTAGACTTAATGAATGTGAAAGAATTCGCTACTTTTGTGGTTTAAGGTACCATCAGTGAGATGGGCTGATGAAGCCAAAAGAATTCTGGGCTGACATCTCATGAGCATGAGACAAGAGGATAAATCCTAGGACAAACTTGCTTCTTGGCAACAGAAAATGAAAGTGTCAGTTTTTTAAAAGCCTGCCCATTTTTTGGAATACAGAGTCACGTTAATAGAAGAAATCACTTCATGGTCATGCTATTCTTCATGCTGTTAGCTGCTTTTCTTTTCAGGAAGAAATATAAAAATCCTTGAAAGGTGTTGCAATTGTATCCAAATGAAGAGCAGGTGGGAGGGCTTTTAATGTGGTGAGACTGTCATCCTAGGCAATCACCCTAGGGGTTTTGTGGGATGTTTGTGGTAGGAAGGGCTTGCGGAGAGGGAGACACAGGGAAAGTCTTACATTCTCAAACTAACATGCTATAGATTGTGCAGGTAGAAACTAAAGCAGGAATGGCAGAGATAAAAGAGACAGGATGGAGTTAACACTATTTAGAAGGTAAGAATGTCAGGATTTGGTGTTTTAATGGCTATGGAAACAAGGGGAAGGCAGGGTTGCAAGATAAATCCTGATTTTCTCACTTGAGTGATTAGATAGTCATATAGGTAACTGAGAAAAATATGAATTTATAGTTGATTTAGAGAACTGATGATGAGATTAAGTTTGTTGAGCTAGTTATATATGTGAGACAGGGTGACTATCTGAACCTCCAGCTTCTGGGAAATTTAGAAACCATTAGCTTACCCATGGCACCTTAAATCATGGATGAGATTAACCACAAAGAAAATATATGCACACTTTTAGTGTGCCTGAGGGGAAACAGGATGGGGTAGCAATAAAATTTATATATAAACTGGAAGGCAATGAAAATAAGTCTATCCCATCAGAAACAAAGACAGTTAAAGAAAAATTTATAGCTGTAATTTCCCCTGCTATTGTAGAAGAAAGATTCACAAAAGACTAGTATTTTCCTTGAGAAATTAGACTATGAACAATAGAATAAGCTAAAGATACATTTTATAAAGACAAAAGCTGAAAGCAATGAATAATAAAGCAAAATAATAGGAAAAGAACTAAATTCAAAAATTCTTTCTTGGTCAATAAAATAGAGGCACAATTCACAAGTCTAATTATGAAAAAAGGTAAGAACGTACAATTTTTGAATGAAGAGATATAATCACATCTATACAATATTATAATCATATATACATACAAATTTGACAACAAACTTGAAAAGCTACAGTAAACAATAGATTTTCAGTTTTCAAATGACTCAAGGAGGGTTACAAAATTTGAAAAATCACCTATCCTAAAAGTATAAAAGTAATTAATAAATTATTACATTAAAAAGCGCCAGACCCTGATGATTCAGATATGATTCTAGGGCTAAATATTTCAGCAATTTAATTCCAGAAAATTATTTTAAATTATTAAAGGTCACAAACTTCCAAATTCATATGAAATCTGCATATCATAAAAGCCAAACCTAACACATTATTTACTGATTATATTGGTGAAAATAGAGGTCAAAATTTTACATTTTATTAGATAGAGTCATTGAATTGTCAAGAGACTAGCCCATAGAAGCTGAAGAGTAGTTAAGTATAGATAAAATTAGAAATATGAGCTCAAAAAATTAAAGATAGAAAACCACTCCATCGTGTCAATACATGCTAAAAATCAGCAATTGTTTTTAAAACATTTACATGCAAGTAAAATAAAAGAAGAAACTACTCAGTTCATGATACAGATTATAAAGTTAATGCATGAAAAACCAATTATCAAGTATAAATGGTCAAATGCCATGGTGGTTTACTATCATTCTTTATTATTTATTGCCTTCTCTGTGGGATAGAATTATACTTTTATTAGACACTGACACCAGAGACTTCTTGAGGTCATGGTGTAGCCATTTGATTTGCTCTGACCAGTGAACATGATTAGCTCACATAATCATGTGCCCTCAGAGTTGAAGTTTAAGAGCCATCTGGTCAGCTGGCCATTGCAATTCTCTGTTACAAAAATGGTAAATCTGTGCAAAGCTGGCTTATCTTGGGTTCCAAAATAAAAAGACACAAGAGCAAAGCCAGGAGGTAAAGTAACTGAAAAAATAAAACTCTGCTGTTTTAAGCCATTGAGTTATTTCAGTTGGATGTAATCACAGTGCACTATCACAAATTCTATCTATATAATGTGAAAATTACCACCAAGCAGAGGGTAGCCATAAACATACAAAACAAAAATCAACCAAAGAAAATGCAACATTGAGCATAGCTCTCAATTTTAGGCAGTTATGGCAAGGAAATTATCATTGGATTCTAGAAATATGGTGGCTCATGTTGTTTAATGGGGGAGATATTCTCAGAATTATCACTAGTGGTATCTCAGAAGGCAGATAACACAGATGATTTCTGGGTAGAAGCACTAAGAGGCATCTTACTATTTGGCCATTATTCTTTTGTTTCTACCATAGAAGAGCACACACAAGATAAATGCTCTACATTTAATGGAGATTCAAAGAGGAAGACACCTGAACAGGACTGCATCAGATGAACAGGCACCAAGAAACTCTAGTAAAAACCACATAGAAATTAAAAGTAAAGAATTTGGCTGGTGAACATCGTGGAGGCTGGTGGACACCACGGAGGAAGCATTGTCAGTCTCTCTTCTAACTGCTGTCATGTCTATGTCAGAGTCTCCCAAGGAGCCCGAGCAGCTACAGAAGCTCTTCGTCGGAGGGCTGAGCTTTGAAACAACTGATGAGAGTCTGAGGAGCCATTATGAGCAATGGAGAACACTCACAGACTGTGTGGTAATGAGAGACCCGAACACCAAGTGCTCCAGGGGCTTTGAGTTTGTCACTTATGCCATTGTGGAGGAGGTGGATGCAGCCATGAATGCAAGGCCACAAAAAGTGGACAGAAGAGTTGTGGAACCAAAGACAGCTGTCTCAAGAGAAGATTCTCAAAGACCAGGTGCCCACTTAATGCTGAAGATCTTTGTTGGTGGCATTAAAGAAGATACTAAAGGACATCACCTACAAGATTACTTTGAACAATGTAGAAAAATTGAAATGATTGAAATCATGGCCAATCAAGGCAGTGGAAAAAAGAGGGGCTTTGCTTTTATAACCTTTGATGACCATAATTCTGTGGATAAGATTGTCATTCAAAAATACCATACTGTGAATGGCCACAATTGTGAAGTGAGGAAAGCCCTGTCAAAGCGACTAGTGCTTCATCTAGCCAAAGAGGTTGAAGTGGTTCTGGAAATTTTGGTGGTGGTCCTGGAGGTGGTTTTGGTGGCAATGACAGTTTTGGTCAAGAAGGAAATTTCAGTGGTCAAGGTGGCTGTGGTGGTAGCCATGGTGGGGGTGGCAATGGAGATGGTTACAATGGATTTGGTAATGATGGAAGCAATTATGGAGGTGGTGGAAGCTATAACGAATTGGGCAATTACAACAGGCAGTCTTTAAACTTTGGACCCATGAAGGGAGGAAACTTTTGAGGCAGAAGCTCTGGGCCCTTTGGTGGTGGAGTTCAATATTTTTACCAAACCACGAAATCAAAGTAGCTGTGGTAGCTCCAGCAGCAGCAGTAGCTATGGCAGTGGCAGAAGGTTATAAACACTTCCAGGAAACAAAGCTTAGCAGGAGAGGAGAGCCAGAGAAGTGACATGGAAGCTACAGGTTACAACAGATTTGTGAACTCAGGCACAGTGGTGGCAGGGTCTAGCTACTACAGAGAAAATATGTTTTAGACAATACTCATGCATATGGGCAAAAATCTTGAGGTCTGTATTTGTGCCTAATTGTATAACAGGCTATTTTAGTTTCTGTTCTGTGGAAAGTGTAAAGCATTCCAACAAAGGACTTTAATGTAGACCCTTTTTGTAATAGTCTGTTCATGATGCTGAATAAATTTGTCTTTAAAAAAAATAAAAACAAAGAATTTGATAAACTCAGTGGATGCAAAATAAAGATATAAAATCAATAAGTTTTTTCTGCATGAACAATACCCACCCACAAATGGAAATAAAGAAAAAATTCATTCACAGCAGTGACAAAAATCATAAGACACCCCAGAAGGAACAGGATCTATATAAAAGTAAAATCCACTGAAGGGTGAGAATGTGATCTTAAGAAATAAAAATCTAGATTACGTTCTTTAAAAGGCAAGCTAAAGGGGCACTGTCTGTCATCACTGCTATACTGGAGGTTGTGCTGGTTAGTGGAGCGGCAACCTGACTGGCTTTAGGATCTGCCTGGAAAGCTAGTGGAGCATACTTGTACACAAATTGTGGAGCTATTGCCTCAGGCCTAGGGTCCCACAGTCCTGCCTCTGTGGTGCTGCTCCTCTGGGGGCCAAGGGCTATGAAGAGCTAAGCAGTATGGCTCTGCCATGCCCTTCTGCCTTGCTCTGCCTGCCTTGGAGTCATGGACGGCCAAAAACCATGGACTGAATCCCCTGAAACTGTGAGCTACATGAAATGAAACCTTCTTTAAGTTGTGGGTGTCGAGTACTTACTATTACACATATTAAGGCAAGACAGGAGGACTCTTTGTCAAAATTTAAATAAGTAAATAAAGCTGAGCATTGCTCTGCACTTGCCTAACATATGCAAGATCCTAGGTTTAATTCTCAGTACTAAAAGGGAGAGGGAGAGAGAGAATGAGAGTGAGACAGAGAGAAGGAGAGGAAGAATGGGACAGAGAGGGAGAGTGAGAGAGAATAAGAGAGAGAGAGTGTGTGTGTGTGACAGAGAGAGAAATTATCAATGAAAATCTGATCTTCTAAAGATAACATTAATTTAGTGCAATAGAATCTCAATGTTTTTTGGTTTTTTTTTTTCCGGAATCAGAAATTGAACTCAGGCCCTTGCAATTGCCAGGGAAGTGCTTATTCCACTGAGCCATCTCCCCAGCCCAAATCTCAGTGTTTTTAATTGGAAACTCTTTTAAACTGATGAGTAAAGAATGGTGGTATTGGAGAAAAAAAAAAGGAATGGTGATATTGGGCCAGCAAGATAGCTCAGTGGACTAAGCACCTGCTTAGGTAAGCACAGGGTCCAGGGTTTGATCCCTGGTACCACATGCTGGGCCTGTCTCGTCCTTGGCCACCAAGACTAGGTATGGTGGTGCACACCTGTAATCCCAGCACTGTGGAGGCTGAAAGCAAGAGGATGACTATGAGCCCAAGCTGCACAGTGAGACCCTGTACCAAATACATTAAAAAAATGGTGGTGCTACTTAAAAATCTAGAATAATTAAAACAAGTTATAGTATTGGCACATGAGTACTACAAAATACAAAGAATAAATGAAAAATAGTAGAAAGTTCAGGATTAGATTTTAATGCATATGTATGTATATAAGATCTGATAAAAATGGTATTTCATTATGAAGTTTAATTAGTAGTCTCATTACAATTGAATTTCCTCCTGGAAGAAGACCAACTCAAGCCTCTACATTAATTCCAAAAAATAAACTCCCAATGGATTAAAGACTTTCAGGAAAAGTAAATGGTTTTAGAAAAAGTTAGGATGCCATCTTTACACCTAGGGATTGGAGAAATCTTTTAAATTAATTCTGTAATATCTCATACATACTGACATAAAATTTTAAAGTATTATTTATAACTCGAGAGTCACCAGGAACCAAGTCATCAGGCAATGAGTTGGGGAAAATATTTTAAATATTTTTATTCTTTGTGTAATTGTATATTTGTATATTTTTGTAATTATAGATGCTAATTTTATTATAGATATTAATTAGTATTATAGATAGTATTAGATTTGAATTTTTAGTACCTATAATATACAAAAAGCTCTTTCAAAATTTAATAATACAGTCAGTGTAATAGCCAAATGGCTTGGCAGCATGAATGGGCAATTGTCAGGAGAGCCAGTAAGATAAAATGCTCAACTTCTCCTAATAGGCAGAGAAATGGAAATTTAAATTACCATGATGATATCCACCAGAGTGGTGAAAATAAAAAGCGCAATAGCACCTATTATTAGCTGAGATGGGATTTAGGACAAAGGCGCTCTCATATGTCACTGGGGAAAATGTGGAAAGGCAATTTTCTGTTAAAAATTTACATGCACATACAAATCAACCCAGAATTTTAGTCCTGGGATTCCAAACCAGAATTAAAGCCCCCGTATATAAGTAGATACACACAAAGATGATCACATTGGCATTGTTTTTAATCATAAAAACCTAGTAGCAAGTAAAAATTCATTAATAAAAGAATACCTGGATGAATTGTGGTAATCCTTACAGTAGAATATTATGCAAGAATTAAAAATTAATGACCTGTACTATTTGACATGGAGGAATTTCTATTATATTTTGCTAAGTTACAGAAAATTCTTTTTTTTTTTTTTTTTTTTTTTTGCGGAACCGGGGATTGAACTCAGATGTGTCACTAATTCCTTTAGAAAATGTGTTCTTAAACACTGCATACATGTGCATAAAGACATATACATAGTATGTTCACGTAAGTCACATCAATGTGCACATCATGCCTACAGAGTGACATGGAAGAATACTTACAGAGTTGTTTCTCAGAGAGGCAGATTTCAAGTGACTTATTTTTTTCTGAGTGGATTAATTTCTTGCAATGAATACACTTGATTTGCATCAGCAGCACCTTAGTCCATTCAGACTACTGGAAGGGAATAAGCTATGCCGGGTAGCTTATAAATAACAGAAAGTTATTTATTTCTACTCTGGAGACTAAGTCCAAGATCAAGTTGCTGGCTGGATCCAATGGGCCTGGTATAGCTGTTACTAACAGCCGTCTCTTCTGCCTCTCTCCTTCTGCCATCTTCTCACTGCATCCTTGCATAGCACAAAGGGCAAATAGACTCTATTGGGAGCTTTTACAAGGACACTTAGAGTGAGCCTTTCCTGATCTTCATCTCAATCCAAGAAGTCTATATTTCTAATCCCCTGGAAAAAGTATTGGAATCCCAGCAAGTTAATTCTAATCTACTGGGTCAGCCAAATACCTCAGTGGGTTAAAGCACTTGCAAACAGGTGTAGGGTCTGGGGGACCTGCTGTGCCAGCCCCACCCAGGGCGTCCTGGGACAGCAATTGAGACTGGGTGTGGTTGCGTGTGCCTGTTATCCCAGCTCTTGGGAGGCTGTAAACAGGCGCATCACTATGAGTTCAATCTAGTAGTGAGACCCTGAACACCCTGTAGACCCTTCTCTAAAAATATAAATAAATTAATTAATTAATTAAAAAAATAAAAATTCTAATCTACAAATTCCAATGCAACCCATGGTGAGAATAAAGACACTTTATAGTTGTTGGCACCAAGGGGGTGTTAAGTCGAGCTGGGATAAGGGCTAACTGGAACTGGGATGCAAAGCTGAACCTGGATTTTATTAATTTGAGAAGAAGGGTGTGGCTTGAGGACGAGTGACTGAGAATGGCGGGAAGTAGGTGAGGGCCGTGAGCTGTGATGTGTTGTCTTAACACCCTGGGAGTCAGAGCCTCTCACCTCCTACCTCCATCCCAGCCACACATGGACACAGCTCTCCTTCTGCCTCGTCTTGGCTCACACATCTCAGGCAGAGGCTGAGCTGGGTGGGAAACACTGCCCTGTCACCTCGCTTCAAAGACTATGCATCAGCACCTGGCTGCACTGATCCCCCTGGCTCACGTGAGGGGGTGAGGAACCATCCTGGCTAGCTCTATATGTCTCAGTGCTTGGAAACAAGGCCGGATTTAGCCACAGTGGACACAAGGGTTCTTCTCTGAAGAGTCACTCACATGGTCCTCCACAGGTACTAATGTTAATTCTGATGCCTCACGTTTTAACCTAATAAGCAGCCAAAAGTTCCCATGGCCCAATGCCATCCCCTAGGGGTTAGCATTTCATCTTATGAATTTTGGTGGGACACAAATATTCAGAACATATCAAGAAGGAAAAAGAGCAAAAAATCTTTCTCCAGTGTGGGGAGGAAGAAATTGGACAAATACTTAAAGCTATATTCCTGCCTTGGGGTACTTTAGCATTATCCATAAACTATAAAATCCTGTAAAAATGTAAATGTCTAAAATTAGTTAGATAAATTAGGACCCACCATGAAAATACTGTCAAATAATTATTTCAAAGTATAAAATCAATATATATTTATTGACATACAAAATAGGCACTGTTATTTTTAATAAAAACATCTAAAGAGCATTAATAGTATATCATTTAGAAGGAAAATACACTTCATGTGCAGATGTTTACTTATATGTTCCTATGTAAATCTATATTTACACAAATTATATGCAAATATTTTGTAGGATATGCACTAAAGTATAATGGGGTTTAGCCCTTGCTGCTACACTTACAAAGTGATTTTATTTTTCTGTATTATACTTGTGACTCATAGGAACAGAGACCATACTGACGACTCCTTTTCTTTGTCCATTTTCCTTCCCTCTTTTAGGCTGATTATTCTCTGGTCTCAAAGGAAAAGAAAAGAATTACACAGAAAGGAACATTTCTGGAGGTCACATCTTCTCCATAGAATTTTTTGATTGTCCTGGAACTCAGCTTTCATTAGAGGAAATGAAATTTAGTCCTTATCTTTATTTTCCCCTTGCTGTTAAACTTTAAATGAGACTTGGAAGAGGTGGTGCCAACTTCATTAGCTCTAATCCATGGCTGCATGCCATTCAGATTAATATTTTCTGAGGTTTGTTCTTCCCATCCCTCTCCTCCCAGTTTTTCCACAAGCCTGGTGCCCTGGTGTACTCGTGCCCATAGGGAGTGCTCATGAACTGGATGAGAAAGACAGCTTGTCACTTCAGAGTCATGGCTCATGTTAGCACATTTGGGCCAATGAGCCAATCTGACTACAGCTGACTTCTGGCCATTTTCAAAAGGACAAAGTTTGACCACCTCTGCAAAAAGTCCCAAATAAAGTGCCACAGGCCCTAAAGGAGTTTACAAGAGAGGAAGGAGTTCCAGAAATGCTTTTGAGGAATGGCTATGGAGAAACTGGGCTTCCTCCCAGCTCAGCTCTGGGGACAGAGGCTTAGTTCATCTGGAACCGGCTTACTGTTTAGTCCATTAGACCCCGGCGATCTGGCCAATCTTTTCCCCCATCTGGATTTCTCATAAGACTCAAGTAATACATTTATTTCTTGATTTACTCAGCAGTTATTTCCTATAAGTACTAGGAAATCTGTCGGTTCTTATATAAAATCTCTTAAAACATGTTAAAAGCAGGGGATATTCTCTAGAAGCTTAATTTTTTGTGTGTTTCATATTAATGTGGAGGACAGCTAACAGAAAAGGTCAGTTATATAATAGGGACCAAAAGCAACCACTAGATAACATTTAATCAAAATGCAGACACTGTGTGGTTGCAAGTAGCAGCTGTGTTTAAGACACTGCCATTAAGGGGTCTTGCATATGAGGTCTTCATCATGGTCAGTGATGCCCAAGTTTTGCACTTTCTTTAATCTTGAGAGAATTTCACTGAGTTATTTTGAACCTGCTAATGTCTGTATTTCATTCACCTTTTATAAAACAGGCTAATAAACCTTCATCTTCTACATAATGATGAGCTTTGATTTCTTTTTCTTCCAGGGGCCTTCCCTGGGATGTGAACCAGTGATTTCTAGTCACTGTTTCACATGTAAGTTGAAAGTCATCTAGAAAACACACCAGCTCCTATCGCTTGAACAGTGCAGCCATTAGGAGGAAAGGCAGGGACAGCTGGTATGGTGCCAAGCACCTTGCCAGGCATCGCTTCAAACTGTTTCACTTGATCCTAGTCTATCTTGCCAGATAAGAAGCCTTTCAAAATTTTGGCAGGAATTTTAATCCCACATTATTCTCAAATTTGCATGTAAACATTTTTAGACAATGTTAATTTGATTCAGACTTAATACTGTCACTGATGACTTATAAGTATAAATAAGACTAGATTCATTCTTTTCCAACTGCTTTACCCATTTGCAACCTGAGAGATAATTCTTGGTTTAGAATCCACCCCCTCCCAACTTCTCTTTTAACGCAAGTATCGTAGATGTTATTTTTAATAGAAATATAACAATTGTACATATTCACGGGGTAGAGTATGATTGTTCAATACATAGATACAATGTGCAATGATCAAATCAAGATAGTTAGCATCTCTATTTCCCTAAATAGTTATCATTTCTGTCTTGGAAAGATTCAAATTCCCCTTTTCTAGTTATTTCGAAATATATCATAATTGTAGGCTACAGCTACCCTACAAAACTGACTCTACATCTGTGTTTTAAAATTTCTTATCCAGTGTCTCCCTTTCTCCCCTCTGCCCTCCCTTTCTCAGTCCCCAGTGACCACTATTCTATTTCTTTCCTATGAGATCTTTCTTTCTAGCCTTCACAAATAAGAATACACAGCATTGGGTTTTCTTTATCTGATTTAATTCTTTTCATATGATGTCCTCCAGGTTCACCCACACTATTACAAGTAACAGGATTTCATTCCTTTTATGGCTGAATAACACACACACACACACACACACACACACACACACACATATAAAATATAGCATATTATATAACATATTATATAATGCATTATATATTATATAATATTTTGTATATTATATAACTATATATAACATTTTATATATTACATAACTATGTGTGTGTGTGTGTGTGTGTGTGTGTGTGTGTGTGTGACATTGTCTTTATTCGTCTGTCCCTGGACACCTTGGGAAGTCCCATATCTCGTCTGTTGTGAATAGCATGCAAGAAGCATGAGACTGCAAGTTTTTCTGTTGGTTATTTCATTTCCTTGAGGTATGTACTCAGTAGTGGGAATACTAGATCATCTGGTGGTTCTATGTTAAGCTCTTCTTCCTACCTTCCCTCTATCTCATGTGTGTTCCTCCCTTCCTCCCTCCCTTCCTCTTCATTTGTTTGTCTTTCCATGACTGCATTATTCAAAAGACCTGCCTTCAAGTTTAGGTACTCTCTTCCCTATTTAGTCTACTCTCTTTGCATAGGTCTCCACTATATTTATTTCAGTGATTGGCTAATTCATCTACAAGGTTTTTGTTTATTCTCCTCCCCACCCCCATTTTTTTTTAAAGACAGGGCCTTGCTATATAGTTCAGGCTGGGCTTAAACTTGTATCCCAGGCTGGCCTTGAATTTGTAGCATACTTCCTGCCTCAGTCTCCTGAGTGCTGGGATTATAGGCATGTGTCACTATGCCTGGATCCTTGATTCTTGGTTTTATTTTAATAATATCTCTTTGTCAAATATTTCATTTCATATGATGAACTTGGTCTGAAATTATACAACTTTGTTAAATTTTCCATCTGTATTCTTTTGCATCTCACTGAGTTTCATTAGTTTGAATCCATATTGAGAGGCTTATTATTGAATTCTGATTCAGGCCTTTCACAGATTTCTGTGAATTAGTGTCTCTTTCTGCAGGGGTTTAGTGCTCCTTTAGCTTTGCTTTTCATGCCCCTGTGTTCCCGTGTTGACCTCTGTGCTTCTGTTGTACTGGTTGCCTCTCCCAGGTATGTGCAGCATTGCATGGATTTTTTCATTTTGATGCGCTGTGGGGTGTTGATGTTCGGGTACTCGGCTCTGGCCATGACTGAGCCCCAAAGTGTGCTCTCCACGTGATTTCTTCTACTGTAATCAACATCAGTGGCACCGATGAGCACTCAGTGGTTTAGAGTGCAGGCATCAAAGGAAGTGACGGTGCCACCTTATAGTCGACAAGACTTGCTAAGTGTGTGGTGACAGGTTCCAAGTGGCTATAGTGGGAGCAGTGGGCCTGACACAAGGGCTCCAGGTTATGGCGAAACATGGGCACCAGTCGTGGGGTCTCCAGGTGTAGCTGCTGCGATGTTGACCACCCAGGGTGCAGAGGGCACCTCACTGGTGGAGGGGAGTCTTATGCCCATGGTGGTAGCCCTGACTCTGGGGGTGCTGGCCACACACAGGTGCAATGTCAGGCCTTGTAGGAGATCTGCAGGGCCAGAGCAGTGGGCTGTAGAAGACCCTGCTCTCGGGCCCTGTGGGACAAGTGCCAGTGTGCCACGGCTGCTTATGGTGGCAGTGGTGATCTCGGAGCTGTGGCTGCAGAGCTTCTCCTTCCCTAGGAGGGAGCACCAGTGGCTCTGGGGCCTCTGGAGAGGCAGCCATGATGAAGGAGCTGCCTGCGGCCCCTAGGGTGGGGTGGACTCTGTTGACGGCCAAGGCGAACTCCTTCTCGGAGCACTGCAGATGTGCAGACCCCAAACTCATGTAATGCCCAGAGATCCATGGACGTGGCCTACAGTTTGGACTCTGTGTACAATGAGGGTGGGCCTCCTGGGCCTTTCTGCTTGCTTTTTCCCAGAAGTGTGGTGCTCCCACCTTGCCACCCAGGCAGCCAGGGCTGCAGCTGCCATGCGATGTGGTCTTTGTGCTGCCACCAGTATCATCTATGGTTCCTGCCAGTCCCTTGCTGAGTCCCAGTGCTGTCCCTCTGCTGCTCTGGTTCTGGAAAGCCTGGGGCCCCTCTTTCAGCCATTTACAGTCCTCTTCGCCACCCAACTCTTGATTCCAGTGTTGGATCAAGCTATTTAGAGTCAGGTCTCCAATAGCTTTGTATGGATAGTTCTACTAGGACATGTTCATTCACTACCATTCTTTGTGATTTATATTTCAGTAACATTTAAAAAATATAAAAGAGGTCATCTCAGCCTTCTGAGAGAACCCAAGTGCTATATGCAGGTCTCAGGCTCTATGGGTTAACAAAGCTGTTTCCTATGCTGGAGGAGTTTGCATTTTGGGAATGACATCTGGAAGAAGAGGAATGGAGTCTAAGCAAAGGGGCTAAGCTGAGAGGGGCAAAGTCAGTGGGGGGGAAAGGAAGGTAGCTTTGAGGGGTGTGTGTGTGTGTGTGTGTGTGTGTGTGTGCAGGTGTGTGTGCACAGAGATAGTAGTTTCCCCAAGACAAAAAGACACAGAATGAGGGAGTATTTTTGAGAGGTCTTAAGGTAGATCAGCATACCAGAGCCTTTTCAGAGAGTTATCCTCATGTAGACACCAGGGTCTTTGGTTGTCAGTACAAAATGAATTATGTTCAGTGCATCCTGTATATTTACTTCTCAGTCAATGCCTACTCCCATGTTTGCTTTAGTACAGTAGACTCTGAACTTCCACATGGAGACCCACATTTGTACCATGGCTCATGGGACACATCTGTACACTCCTGTACATGATTACTGTTATGACATCCGATACTGTAGGATACTTACATACCCTGGCGATCCCTTGCTCCCAGTCTCTTCTTTTGCCTTTCCACAGATGCTGGTGGTAACACACCATATCCAACCAAGGAACTGCAACCTGCTGCTTGGAAACTGTTTTTGTTCCAGCTTGAAGTTCAGCAGCTGCTTGGTGGGGTGTACCTCCTTCAAACTGCTACGCCACTCGGCATAGCATTGGTCCCTTGCCGTCCACACCTGCTCAAGCCAACACTGTCCACCAGGCAGCCCCTGACTTACCACTCCTGTCCCCTATCATCCCTTTGCCCTGCCTCTGTCAGCTTCTCCTTTAGTTCGTTCACCAGGTTATCTTATTTGATGCTGTGGGTTAGCTCAAGAATGTGTCCAAAGCATCATGCTGCTAGAGGCAGGGATTTGGATGATGGCTGGATCACAGGGTGCTGTTCTCATTGGTGAACTCATCCCCTGGTGATTTCAGTGGCAGATGGCTGCAGGTGCAACCTAGAAGGCTCTAGCTCCCTCCTGGCTCCTCACTTCGCTCCCCACATCCTGGTTCCTGATGGGAGAGCTTTCCTCTACTTGCCCCTTCCCCCACGTGGACCCTAAATTGTGATCCACATAACCCCTCTTCCTTTCAGTTGTGGGTGGAAAGCATTGTGTCCCAGTGACCAGACAGTGAAAAGACTTTTCTGGTTAGGGCGTAATAGAACAAAAACAGTATTTCCTACAGTACAGTGCACAGCCATCATAGGGCCAATGGGGTTTCAGTGACACACAGACAAACTTTTGCTCCCTTTGTTTTTTCCATTCTTCTTTTTCCCAGCTCTCCCATCTTCTAACAAATAATGCTGGTTTTCACTGCAGAATGATTAAAGCTAATCACGGCTATGTTTTAGTGGATACTTACCAGATTCTGGCGCTGTTTACAGAATATCAACCTGCTTATAATCTCCATTATAATCCTACAAAGCCATCACTATCACTAACATCATTATCAGCTTTTTACTGACAAAAAAGCTGAGGCACAGGAAGGTGAAAAACTTGCCTGAGATCACACAGCTAGTGAGTGGAGGAGGCAGAATGAAACCCAGGAAGTCTGACTCCTTATGGGGAAGGCAACTCTATTTTTTTTCTCTTTTTCCAGAACCAGGGATTGAACTCAGGCCTTTGCACTTGCCAGTGAAGTGCTTAGTCCACTGAGCCATCTCCCCAGCTGGGAAGGCAACTCTAGGGTGGGCTTGGCTTCCAGTCCTGGTTCAGTCACTTTCTAGCTTGCTGAACTTAGGTAACATTTTTTTTTTACTGTATTTCATACAGGGTCTCACTACGCAGCATGGATTAGTAGTGATCCTCCTGTTTTCAGCCTCCCCAGTGCTGGGATTATAGGCATGCGCCACCATGCCCAGTCTCAGTGGCTAGCTCAGCACACGGGGGTGGGGTGTGTCATGGTATCAGGGATTGAACCCTGGTCCCTGTGCTTGCCTAAGCAGGCACTTAGTCTGCTAAGCTATCTTAATAGCCCTAAGGTAAGATTGTTAACCTGAGTCTCAGTTTCCGTATCTCTGCTTCAGTCTTCTCCCTGATCCTAACACACCATCAATCCATATGCTAAGAAGAAAGATTTTAAGGCTTACATTCAGCCATGACCCATGACATAGAAGCTCCCTTATCAATTATCTGATGGCTCCTGATAATAGAATGTTAAAAATATGAAGAGAACAAACATCTTAGAGACAATGCCACCTCCCAGTCTTCCAACCTCAGTGTCACCAAGAACAGCGCAATGGCTTGGATCAGGAATGTCCCCTAACACCTATGCACAGAGGTGGGTGGGACTTTTGAATATGGTTGGCTCCAGGGCACCTACTCTTCAGTTGATTACCCATGGCTGAGTTTATACCTGACTATGCTGCTGGAGGTGGGGTCTGGTGGGCGGAAGTAGGTTGCTATGGGCATGCCTTGAAAGGATGTTGTGCTGTCCCCATTCTGTCCACTTCCTCTCTCTTTGGCTCTCTCCTTACTTGTTCTGTCTTCTGCTCACCATGAGCCAAGCAGCTTTCTTTTCACATCTACCATGATGCTTCTGTCGCGCCAGTCCTGAAAACGATGCAGCCAGCTCACTGTATACCGAGAGCTCTAAAGCCCTAAGTCAAGACTCCTTTTTCCTCCATTAAGTTGTGTGTGTCATCTATTTTTGTACTGGCCACAGAAAGCTGACTAGTGCAAAGTGCAGATGAATCAAGTGCTTATCATAGTGGTACTGGCTGGTACCTGGTACTGGGACCTTTAATATATGGTGCAAGTGGGGCACAGGGATTAAGCTCTTGGGCTGCTGTTAGGATGCTGCAGTGCTCAGCTCTAGCCATGGTCTCTGACCACTTGATAGCATGGGCTACTTATCTGTGGGAGGCCTGAGGCCTGGTGTGTGTCTGGTACCCCAGCAGAGTGCTTTCACTTTGCTTCAGGTGCTTGATAAAAGCCAGCAGAGTCCATTTGCTGCAGAACCTTCCAGTTTGCATTTCTGATCACAGGAATCCAGAGGTCAGAGAAATATACCACAGGCCTCGCCTTCCCAGGAGAGTGTCTAGACTTTCTGACTCAAGGCGAATCACTAAATGCGCAAATGCCCATTCTACTTAATGACTGGACTTCCACTTTTTTTGCAGACACTCAGATGTGGCCAGAAATAGCCATAACCCTGTAATCATTCACAAAGCTGAGATAAGTTAAGTGGGTAATGTCTCCCTGTGATTCCTTTCCGAAGCACTTAGCGCTGCTGTATCCCTCCCCCTCTTGCTCACAGAACAAATGTTTGAAAAATAAATGTCATTTGACTGAAGAAGGGAAAACCATTGCTAAGGCATTGATTTACACTTCCATTCCCATCCATACATACTGGAAGGTTACTGTTGGCACTGTCTTGTATGAATCACCCACTGCCTGGTAAGCACTCATAGACCCCACACACTTGTGCCCTGGTTACGTTCTTCCCCCATTCATGTGAATCTTGTATTCGTGTGGAGTTTCTAACTTGTACTTGGAGTATTTTTGCTCCATTGCCACAGCTCTGAGGGAGCTACTTCACATGTTCTTCAGAAAGGCTGAGGGTGGCATTAACATCTTGGCCTAAAAGTAGATTCTTAGCTGGTTTGATCACAGGGAAGAGGAAGCCCCACCTTCCACACAGGAGGACACAAGCGCTGTCACAGGGCAAGCGCCAGGTGTTGAGTGATGCCAGGGTATGTTAGATTCCTGCAGTGGAACAAAGGCTAGAGCTGCCACCAATAACTGCAGCCTTTCCAGGTAATGATTTGCTCCTGTACCCTGTCAGGCCCACTGGTAATCTAAGAGAAAAGCTCCACAGGGTGCGATTTCCTCGCTTGTCATCTTCCTTTGTCTTCAGGCTGCTGCTCTGGTCCTTTGCTGTCTCCTGCCTCTTCACCACAATGACACACTGAAGGCACTTGGTCCTCCAGGGGTATGGTAGGGTGTGAGTGCTTGCACAACACGGGCTGCTGAGGGTCTCCCATGTCTCCTACGGAGTCCTCCAATCTAATACTTTGAAGGAAGAAACCACCATTGGTGCCCTGTGATCAAGTCTTGTCTTGGTGGCTCCGTGGCCATCAGCCATTTTTGCTGGTGACTGACACTCAGACATCTGCAGGGAGCTCCCGGGAGGGACACACACTTCCCTTGTCTCTTTCCTTCAGCCTGTAATACAAGCACCCCAGCTGTTAGATCAGGTGCTGCACTAGAGTCCCAGAGGAAGTTGGCTCCCCTCACCCCCACCAACAGACCTCTCTGAGACCACTTACTCCCAGGGCAGGAATTGCAAGGCTTTGCTCTTGGAGGGGATGTGCAGCTGCCTCTCCAAGACCAGAATGAGGACCCAATTCCCCTCAACTCTGCCAAGGGCTAAAAGAACACCTAGTTATCTTACAAGTACAAGACTAAAAGGATCACCTAAGGGGTGGTTCAATCCAAAGGGCAACTTTGTTACCCCTCCAAAGATACATTTTAATTTCCTCCATTCTGTTTTATTTTGGCAAAACACAGATACCATATTAGTCATTTACAGTACATAGGCCAGTGCCATAGCGTGCATTTTTCTCGCTGTACATGCATGCATCTATACACCTTTTTTCACCTTGTGAAACTGAAATGCCATGCCCATTACATGACCTCCCATCTCGCCCTTCTCCCAGTCCTGGGGAGCTACCATTGTCTCTGTGGTTCTGTTTCTGCTAAGTAACTCACATAAGCAGAAGCACACAGCTTATAGTTTTGGTGATGAGCTTATTTCACACAGCATAATGTCTTCATATGGTGTAGCGTATGTCAGCATATACTTTTTTAAAGGCTGGATTATTATTCCATTGTATGTACATGATACATTTTGCTCATCCATTCATCTATCAGTGCCAGACACCTTTCGCATGGAATTTTTTCCACCCTTAAAATTCCGAAGATCCAGTATCCCCCAAGAAAACCCACTGCACATGTGTTTTGCAATAATTGAACAATATTTTTGAAATTTGTGCTTTCTTATCTTATAGCATCTATAGTTTTATATAAATGTTTTTTACTATATAACTGTTACATACTTGCATTCCACTGTGGGGCATCAGCCAGCATAATCTGGGTGAAACTGCAATAAGAAGTGACCCCAAGCCTGGGTGACATGAAGCAATAAATTTTGATTGCTTATTCTAGAAAATTAGGCGTCTCTTAAAATTTCTGTCTGGAAGCCACATTGTGCAGTATTTCCTTAGCCAAAGTTAGGGTGAGCTCACATGAGTTCACCTTCAGGTAGAACTCATGATTCTATTGTATATACCGAAGAGGATGGGAAGCATGTGCCCAGCAGCGCAGTGATGACCATCTTAAGGACATAATGTAATAAAGCTGAACCTTGTTTTTGGACCCATATTATTCATAAGTTGAATAATGCTTTGGATGTCTATTTCTTTAAGATGTCTAAAGCCTTCCAAAGAATTTAAGTGGAAATGTTAACGGTGCCAAGTAGTTATGTTGGGTTAGTGAAAGTCGTAAACTTTAAATATCAAGCAATAATATAAATTTGAATCATGACATCTGGCATTACTCCAAATATCAATAATTTGAAGCAAAGTAGGCAATAAAAGAGATAAATCATTCAGATAAGCTTATTCGGTTGCCTAAAATCTGTGTATTATCTTTTTGTTGTAAGTAATGAATCTTCCATAACTTTGTGTAGGAAGATTCCCAACATTAGCAGATCCAGCTGGCACCTCACCAATTGGCAAATTACTTGTCACCTGCTGCCCCTACTGCGTCCATGCAAGGCTTTGGATATCTATGTGAGCACATTTGGCCCTGTGTGCAGTTTCTGTCTTTTCTAGATGACCCTATGTACAAATTTGCTCTGATACCCAGGTATGTGTTATCATGGGCTGGGGACAAGACCTTCTGTAACCACCAGACCCTTCCAACCCATGACAGTGACCTTATGCACGAACATATGGGCCCATCACCAACAGCAGCTCAAAGAGTAGAACTCACCAAGGAATCAAGATACCAGGGAGATAGCAGCACAAAACATTCTAGTAAAATCAACTCCAAGGAGAGCAGTGGTCCAGAGTCAGTGTCCAGCTGGTCTCTGGATATATCCAGGCCACACAGACTCTTATTCTATAGAGCAACTCATGCCACAATTTCAAGGCAGAGGGAGGCCTGCCAAATAGCTCAGTAGATTAAAGCACCTACAAACAGACGCAGGGGTCAGGGGTTTGATCCCCAGGCCTGCTGTGCTGGCCCTGCCTCCCCCCTGCCCCCTGGCACACAGAGATGGCAACTGACACTGGGGCACAGCCTGTAATCCCAGCTCTTATGAGGCTGTATATAGACAGAGCACTATGAACCTGATCAATAGTGAGACCCTGAACAACCTGTATACCCTTCCCTAAAATATAGAGAAAAAAAATAGTAAGAAAAAGGGGAACATGATACTATTGCACTGAGCATGTTATATAGAAAGAGCAGAGCACATTCAAGCTCTTGCTGTGGAATACTTAAGGCCACTTTCTCCAGATGATAGCCCAGGAGTGTGATTGTATGTGAGGATAAGAGAGGAGATGAAAAGGACCCATTTGCTATCTATTTAAGAAATGTTGGATAAATCAGACATAAATATGAGTCTTTATTGTGAAACCTCACAGAGTTTAATAGCCTGATGTGATTATAAATCTTCAAAAGATGCCAAGAGTTTATCAGACCACAACGCATCTTTTTCAGAAAAGGAAACAAGATACCATTAATATGTAAACAAATGTTCTGCCTCTTTCCTGACCTGCAGCCTCAACGAAAGCTTGTAACAGATGTATTCACGTCTCTCTGTCAGTTTGACACTTGACACTGATATTTGATTCACTCCACAGTCCTTACTACACAAGCCAGCCTAATCAGACGTGCAAGACCCTGAGGATTGGAAATGAAGAGCTGTCTCAAGTAGGCTAGCATTTTCTTGACAGAAATGTAAGATGATGACAACAAAAGAGGAGAGCTAAAAAGGAGAAGACCCTGCAGGGGAAAGGAGTGTGCAAGGTGAGTGCATGGGAGCTGAACCTGAGGAACGGAGGGAAGAGCTCCGGGGAAAGCGCTGAGATGAGAGACACTTGTAGAAGTCCAAGGAAAAGAACATTTACAAAATAGGGGCCGGTGAGATAGCTCAGTGGTCTATAGTACCTGCTTAGGCAAGCTTAGGCAGGCACTGGGGACCACGGTGCAATCCCCACCACCATATGCTGAGCCAGCAAAAATAGATAGATAGATAGATAGATAGATAGATAGATAGATAGATAGATAGATGATAGATAGATAGATAGATAGATAGATAGATAGATAGATAGATAGGTAGAAGAATATGTAGTGATTACTAATTGGATCACTTTTAAAATCTGTTGAGAAATGCAAGAATCCAAGTATGCCTGTAATCTGGGCACCCTGGTAGACTGAAGCAGGAAGATGACAAGTTTGAGCCCAGCCTGGGAAATTTCACAACTCAGCAACACTTGGACTGAAAACAAAAATAAGAATAAAAATGGGATAGGTGTATCACTCAGTGTAAAGGCCCTGGGTTCACTCCTCCATCCCCCCAAAAAGCAGGAAAACAAAAGCTGTCGATTGCACTTGGATATTGGAGTGTATATTTGAATGCTCACTTTATTGAGATTTGCCACATGAGCCCTCAGGTTTATTCAAGTTGAAAAAAAAAAAACCAGAATTCCACAAAACATCTTTAGAAAAATGCTCAGTAACTTTCAGCACTTTCAATTTCTACAGCCAGGAATAAAGATAAGAAATTAAAAAAGAATACTTACTGCTTTTGGCCTTAGAGCCTTTTAATATGAATAGAACAAAGAATAGAAATGATGGATCTTTAAAAAAATATTAAGGCTTGACACAAAACTAGGAGTGAATTTCTGAGTACAAGATAAGGTTGCATTGTAGATATTGATTTCATAAAAGAAAACATCAGAGAAATATTTTCTCAGACAATTTTAATCATTCATTTGATTAAAACATTAATTTTCCAGTTCAAATAAAACTTTTAATAACCTCACTTAAATTTTACATTAATCCTAAGCCATCTGTTTGGCTAATTATGGAAATTACTTGTATAAATGTAGCACGCTACATTGGGTTGGGAGGATTAAATGAATTAATGTATGGGAAATACTTCAAGTGGGACCTTTCATATGTAGTGAGTACATTGTTATTTTTTTATTACCAAATTTTACCCTTTTTTGCAATAGCTTTGAAGTTGGGTTGGTAATGTTCCTTTGTACTACCATCACAAAATACCATAAATGAGGTGACTGATAAACAACAGACAATTATGTCTCAGAGTTCTTGAGGGTAGGAAGCCTAGGTGCATGTCAGCAGCAGATTCAAGAGTGTCACCAAAACTTTGCTTTATGCCTCATTAGCCCCTCCACTGTTTTTTGTTTTTAACATTTGGCCATATTTTTTTATTTCATAAATGATCACATTTCTTTTTGTCTGTTTAGAGTAAAATATGTGATTCTCACATAACATTTTTCAAAAACGAAGTACCAGCCCTATTAACCCCATGAGACCTGTCAGGGTAAAAAATGTTCGTTGGCAACTGAAATTCTAATCTCTTATGAAGGTGTGGTGAAGACGTGCTGCAGAGCTTTGTGAAGGCCAGGGCAATATAGAAGAGGCAGCAGAAGAAAGGGAGCTCTAGATACCAGCTTTGACCACGTGGCCAGTCATACAAATGAAAGTGATAGTGGTCATGAGTACTTCTTTCCAGTTTCATTGATACACTTGTGCATTTCAACATATATCGAGATGTCTTTGTTTTCTTTCTTTGTAATATTACATTGAGTTTGTATGGGCACTTAAGCATTGCTAAATCTACACTGTAATGTAGAATTTTAAGTATGAAATGTCAAGAGAAAAATAAGCATCACCCAGAGAAAAGCTTTGCTTTCTATTCTGGAAAGAGAATTAATTCTTTTTGTTTGTATGCAGGATAGTTGTACCACATTAGGTATAGCCATGAATGTGCTGTTGCATTTGGAGATTAAGGACAGTTCAAGGAGATATGTCTGGTTGACAAATTGACAAGGGGTGGATTGTGACAGCATGGATGAAGAAATGCCTGGTGGATTAGTAAAGCCCTGTTATGGGTGTATCTTTGGATGATTGGCGTGTAAGCCAGCAAATCAAGAAGGGAAGACCCACTCTGGCTGTGGGTGGCACCAAGTCATAGGCTTGTAGACTGGTGGTGGTGGGGAAATAAGAGAAAAAAGGGAGGAGGAGGTATGCACATTTTGAAGCACTTCCTGAGTGGGTGAGACTAGCTGCTATAGCTGTTGGACCTTCAGGGCTCCAGTTTCTCAGGCCCTCCAATAAAGACTCATCGCTGAGTTTCCAGGCCTTTGACTTTGGACTGGGCTATATCCTTGACCTCTCTGGCTCTGGGGCAGGCTCCTCTGAGGCTCAGGAGCATAGATAGCCAGTGTGGACTCCCACCTCTGACCTGTAAGCCTACCTAGCAAGTCCCCTTGCACAACTATACATGTATTTCCTACTGATTTCATTCTTCTAGAGAACCCCAATACTATCCTGTTATGCTTTGTGTCTAGTTGTACCCCTAAAGCCTCATGTAGTCATGGGGTGGACTTCTAGTGTGTGATTAACTCATGATGCACTGGGGTTATGGGTGTGAGTGCTACACTCAGCCTGGGGCAGATAGCCTGAATACAAATTAAGAGAGACAGACTTGCTCTCTGCAGCCATTGTTGCTGCTACTTCTTCATTTTGCTCTCTGCTCTTTGCCACTTCCATGAAAGGTTGTCCTCTGCCATGTGCTGTCTGCCTTGGAGCCAGCTGAGTATGGACCAAAACCTCTAGTACCTGTGAGCTAGATAACTCTCTCCTTCCTTAGTTTTGAATATTGGGCGTTTTATCCCATAAAAGAGAGAAGAGTAACTGAGACACATCCATTTATTATACTTTGGAAGCCTTTGATAAAGGAGTCAGATGAACAAAAATTAATCTGAGGAGAGATTTTAAGGCAAGAAAAAAATCAAGACAAGGTGCTGAGTGATGAGCCTTATAAAAATACACAGGCGTTTTCTTAATCAGCATTCATGTAATCCATTTATTTAGTTTGCAAATAATCTCTACCCTTTTTAACATCTCTAATAGGAATCTTGGGTACATGAATCTTATCCAATAGAGTTCTTTGGTTGCATGTACCAACTCTTGGCAACTTAAGCAAAAAGGGATATTTTTGAAAGGATATAGGAGAGGTGAAAGTACAGACTCCAAGACCAAACTTGGAGACAGTTGGAGAAGCCAGCTCGGCACTGAGGCAACCTGATGGGTCCTTGTGGTGTGGGAAGCCAGCTTCCTTTTCTGGGAGCCCCTTCTGGGCAGAATGAATTTGCCCTTTTTCAATCTATTAATCTTTCTGTCAGGACTAAAATTTCAAGGAAGGATCCTGGATTGCGTGCTCCCTCCTTGTCATTAGACTGTCTCCTAGGAGACAGATAAATCCCCCAAAGGAACCAGGTTCTATTCTTAGTAAGGGCACATGGAATAGATGCTGGCCTGCCAAGGCCTGACAGATACCTACTACCAGTCAGAATGACAATGACCAGCCTAGCATGCTCAATTCCACACCCAAGAAGGAAGGAAGTCCCTTGTCACGTGAAAACAGTTGTCAGCAAAGCTTTCAGTCCATGTGTGCAAGAAGACCTTTCGCTGTCACAAGGATGCATGTAAAGGAAGACTGGAGGGCAAGATTAGTGGAGTTAAATCCCCCCCTATCCATTACAGAATTCACATCCTACATGGAGCACCACATGGGTAAAACCGAAAGGCACTTTCCGGGACACATCTGGATTTCTCTCTTCTCCTTGGTGTGCTTACTCAACTATCAGACCAGTCTGACCATTGCAGGTCAGTGTCATTAGCACCTTTTCAAAGTACTCAAATTTGTTTTAATGTGCAGGTTTAGTGCAGCCAGGGTCTTGCCTTCACAGGAGACAATTCACTGTGTGTGTGCAGACAATCTGAGCTGTCTCCAAGACTGCGTGCTTCAACTTGTTTCCGTGAACTTGAGAGATGCGAGCTGGCCTTGCCACCCTCTCCTGGTGCTCTGTACTGCTCCTAGGTGCTGCCTGCTTCTTCCCTCCTCACCTCTGGCTCCCTGGCTTTACCTCTACAGTCCTAATGATTCCACAAACAAATGCCCAGTCAGAAGGTGCATGTTCCTGCCACAGGGATAAAGGAATCAAAGGAGAGCTGCCGAGCTTGTCATCTTCATTCTTGGCAGCTGTTCATTTTTGCAGCTGCAGCAAGAGGCCTGTACCCAGACTTGCAGGAGCAGAGGGGGAAACTGGGCTTCTAATCTATGCAAGCCCCCACATAGAATTTTCCTTGTTCCCATCTGCCACTTTCTAAGGTGTGCTTTCCTATTAGTGCATAAGGGAGCCATCTTTGCTAGTGCAATATGAAAGACTTCTAGAGAAATCCCAGTAGTATGAACTTGCCAAGCCAACATTTTCACATAAAACCGGGTAAAGGAGACTGAGGAAACTGCGGAGAGCTCTTGTTAAGATGCCATTTCAACATGGGATTAGGCAGGATTTCTTTGATTTATGTTTTTGCTTATGTATGCCTTAGTGCATATCACAGCGCAGCTCTGTCTTAATGGCTGAGCCTGAGCAGAGCCAGTCTGACAGCTCCAGGAAGTGTTTCTACAACCTTAGCCCCAGCGCCTGGACTCGGCCCAGCTCCTACTCCACAATCCGGCCTGCTTCCCCCTTGTGGATCTTGAGCCCTGGCTTTCCCATCTGTGACCTGGCTACACCCATTAGGCCTCAGAGATGGCACCAGCTTTCTGATGACAGCCTCTTGCTACCTTTCTCAAGGATAGGTTTTCATTTTATTTTATGTACGACAGTACTGGGGATTGAACCCAGGGCCTTTCCTGTGAGTTACATCTACACGTTCTTTTTGATTTTGGAGACAGGGACTAGCTAAGCTGCTAGATTGCCCAGGCTGGGCTTGAACTTGCAATCTTCTCCCTCTGCCTCCCAGAATGCAGGGATCATGGGCCTCAGCTACCACACTCAGTTCCTTGATGATAGTTCAGCTTTGCCTCAGGCCTGGTTTCTTTCTGCCATCAACCCAGCCCTCAGCAATGTCAACATCTCTTTTACTTGAAAATGCCAACAAGCAGTATCTGCTTTGATTCTCTAAGCAGGATCCATTCATGTGAGGGACAAACAAAAACTGGAACAAGGAATGCATGTTCTGTCTGAAGTAGCAGAGCCTGCATACATTGACTGGCCACTTTCTTTTGAGTTTATTGGTATAATTTAGCTATTCATGATGATCACATTCACCACAGGGAATTTGTACCTGTGCATGATCTATCTTGGTTCTTCCTTTTCTCCCACTCCCTCCCTTCCTATCAACTCCTCTTCCAGCAAGATTTGATGTGCAAAAATGTTCAGAGATGGACGACTGTCCAAACCCAACTTTTGGAAATAAATTTTTAGGATAGCGGTGATAAACAAGATTTATCTCCTCTGACAATTCCAATCACTCAGTAGAGCCAAATGTAGCAGAAGATGCCAAAGCTTCTCCTGGCTTGAGCTGGAAAGAGTATCTGGACCAACTAGGGAGACCAGCGTTGAACAAGGACACAGGCTTTTACTGTCCCTGCCATCACAAATGGCCTTCTGTGATGTGTCTCATCAAGAAGCTGTGTGTGACAGTTGATATGATGCATACAGAGCAGGGAGGATTGCAAGTTCTAGCTCAGCCTGGGCAATCTAGCAGCTAAGCCAGATCCTGTCTCCAAAAATAAAAAGGGATGGAGATGTAGCTCCCTAGGAAGGCCCTGGGTTTAATCCCCAGTACTGCAATAAATAAAATAAAACATAATAAAGTAAAATGAAAAACCATCTTCAAGAAACTTCCTTCAATTTTAAGTTGAAAAGTTTTTTTTTTTTTTCTCTTTTTAATGAAGTCATTATTGAGGGGATGCATTTAGGTCTGCATGGAACAGGCTAGAGAAGGACAGATGATTTCAGAGAACTAAGCTCAAAGGTTCTACAATCCTGATGAATGACAGAAATGCAAAACACAGGTCCTGGGCTGGGAGAAGAAAGGTGGCATATATTAGGAGTGGGGCAGAGCCAAGCACAGTAAGAACCAGCTGCGCAAGCCAGAGGTCGTGGTGGTGGAAGTAGTGATCTCTTCTTTCCAAAAAGGGATCCACTGACAGGTCAAAACATCAGTCCCATCCCAGCATCAATTCCCAGTGGGCAACAGCCTTAAGGACAGCCAAAGCCTGTGTCCAGTGTGGTCAAACACCAGTGGCAAGAGGCCTCCCTCTCCTGTCCTGCCAGGCAGTCAGAAGAAAGAAGACAATCAGTTTGGATGGTAGGACTGGAGAAGCCAAGAACTGATGGGACTCTGGATTCAGATAACGTCGAGTGTACAAATAGAAAGGCATAGATAGGGACCAGTGAGAGAGCTCAGTGGACTAAAGCACTTGGTTAAGCAAGCTTAAGCAAGTGCAGGGACCCAGGTTCGATCCCCAGCACCACATGCCATGCCAGCCCCACCCCCAGGGTGGGCTGAGCCAGCCACAGAGTCAGGGCATAGTGGTGTATGCCTATAATCCTAGTGCTGGGGAGGCTGAAAACAGGAGGATCACTATGAGTCTGAGCTGTATAGTGAGACCCTGCAACAACCAAATACATTAAAAAAAAATCAAAGAAAGTCATAGATGAAAAAAATATTTCAAGAAGTAAATTAGATTTAATTAAAAGAATGAATAGGATTTTTGTGAGCAACTATAAAAGAAATGGGAAAGGTAGAAGTGACTTTTTTCACATCTGGAAAATGGAAGAAGAGCTCTTAAGAGGTTTAGAGAGGAAGGGAGGCTGGGATATGGCAAAGATGGCTAAATTTGCTTCAATCTCTGTTTTGCTACAGAACCAGACCTGCAGAGTGATAGCTGCACCTGTACCATCCCGGTGTAAAGACTGCAGTTCTGGACATCCTTTGCAGCTCCAGGGCCTGTTTCTAAGTTCTTGGCCTATTAGAAAAGACAAAGCTGCCAAAAAGGCCAGTGGCCCCCTCATACTCCTTTAGTAGAGGCTAGAACGCAAGACAAGGAGACATAGCACAGTTCCCCGTGGACAGCTGGAATCTCATGTCTGTTCATGGTGCCTGAGATAGACATTGATAGATTTTCACTCCTCCAGAGCAGGGCAGCAAGGATAAATTGGAAATAAAGAAGAGATAAAGAATGGAAGATATTTACCCTAAACAACTGTAGGGCTGGGAGGAAGGTTGGGTTATGGGAACTATGCTCAAATATCTTAAGAATTAAGATATTTAGAAGATAACTACTGGCTGAGTAGTTTCTCCAAGGTTATAGCATGACCCAGTGGCCACCTAGGGTTGGAATTCAGGTTTCCTAAGTACTTGCTGTACAGCCTAGGACTCTACCTGACAGCCCCTTGGGAACAGGACACTAGAGCCTGCAGCTCTTGACTCTGGATTTGGGTCACACATACTTCAGTGTGAATGCACTGGATTAGGGTACAGAATGAAGAGAGTATTAAGAGAGGCTTAGAGATGCATTTCTACCTTCTCCTTCCCCCCAGATCTCTTTTTCCTTCCATGCATCATTCCTAGTCACCCCCACCTATGATGAACTTGTGATTTTACCCACTCCATTATTTCAGCAGCTTAGTAAGAAGAAATGAAATCCTTTAAACTAATTAAGAGGTGGTTCGATAGGTGGTAATAGAGCTTCAGAATCCATACTTAGGACCATGGAATCTGGGAACACAGTCACTCTTGCCAACTTTAGTGACTTTGGACAAAATATTTAGTTTTTCTGAGCTTCCTTTCTGGTTTTAAAGCTCTAGGATAAAATAGTAGCTCAAGTGTAATCACATTTTTCAGTGGGAAAATCTCCAAGATTTCTATGCAAGACCATGAAGTCACCCAAAGCATAACTCATTGCCCTTGGTCACGCCCTGGGCTATCCAACTCTTCCTTCTTCTCTCCATTATCTAGGTTGTCTTGTTCTCCCACTTACCTGCCTCAGTTCCATCCACCCTCCAAGCTCTGTGGAATTTCTCCCCCTTAGTCTAGCAGCACTTCCTGTCTGTACCTTAGCAATGGACAAGATTACATCTTTTGGAGAAGAAATGAAGTGAGTTCAGTGTTGTACCATCCACATTTACTCCTCCTTAGTAAGTACTGACTGATTGCTACAGTGAAGGAATAAGCCTGCAATGGCAGGATCTGAGTGACATCCCAGGCATGGAATAAAGGCGTTATCTGAGGTGCCAACATACTTCTATCATTCCTAAATCCCATACTTTGGCCTTAACAGTCCTGTCTGGGCAAGCCTACTGGAGCATGGTGTCCCAGCACTCCCGGAATGGTGGGAGGGACTCTGCTCCATCCAACACATCTCCCTTCATTCCCCAGACACTCACTGAGCACTGCTATGGTGCCAAGCAGTGTGCTGCATGCTGTGCACGAGTTACCTCAAAACCCTCACCCTAACTCCATGGAAGTCATAGTATTATTCCCGCTTAGGGATGAGAAAAGCTTGGAGGTGTAAAGTAACTTATCCAAGGTCACTATGAGGGGGGAAGCCAAAGCAAAATCTGGCTGGCTGACGCTAGCCCCTGAGCTCTGACCCAGGTACCAGGAAGTTTCCCACACAAGTCCCAGCTTCTCTCTCTCTTCCAGCCTAGAAACCAGGGCAGAAGAGGGGCCAGAAAGTGATCTGAATACATTTGGGTACCACAAGGCACACAAAAGGTGCCATGAAGCCTGCGGCAGGCTGGGGCAAGGTGCTCAGAAGTGACATTCGTGGTCCTGAGTAAGCCAGGGGAGGCAGGGTGCTCTCCACACAGAGCCCCACAGAAGCCACAAAGCAAGTGATGTAGGGGAGAGTGTGGTAGCTGTCTAGAAGGGAAAGCCATCTGGTATAGCCGTGGAATGAGGGTAGACAGGGAAACAAAGCTTGGCTGGCATAAGGTGGGCAGTGTTGAAGGATTTCAGGCAGGAAACTAATAGTGAACAGATTTGTGCGTCATGAGGATCATTCAAGCTTGCTATGTGGAAAACGGATGCAGTGTGTCTATCTCTGTCTCTGTCTCCCTCTCTCTCTCTTCTTTCTTTCCTCCAGTGTGTCCAGGAATCCCCTCTTCTGAAGGCCATGTGCACTGGAAGAATCTTTTGGGGGCTTCCAGTCAGGAGGAGAGATGAGAGGAGAGGCAGCTTTCTCTACCTCTAGGTATTATGAACCCTGGATCCCACAGCAGGAGTGGAGACAGCTATCATCTAGGAGCCTGCAGAGGAAACTGCCACTTGGGGGAGCATGGAGCTAAGAGATGCAGAAGGGAGCGGCACAAAGCCTGGCAGTTCTGCCCTGGAGCGGGCCCTTACAAGGAATGTGCAATTAGTTGTTACAGTAAGCTGATTTTAGTCATTTTTCTCTCACTGCCAATAACATCCTGATACTCGAAACACAAGCCAGAGGCAAGGAGACCAACCAGGCACACATTGTGGTCCTCTAGTCAGGTGTGCCGGACTTGTCAGAGGCAGTTGTATCAGTTACTGAGGCCCAACACCTGACACCCACAACTTAAAGGAGACTCCCAGTTTCAGCCCAAGTCAGCTGGGTTCAAGGCCGAGACATCCTGGCAGAAAAGCGAGCCAGAGAAAAAAACGGCTTTAGTTCACAAGAGTGGAGAAACAGAGCTAGGGAACAGTGCTGGGGAGGAAGGTGCCAAGAACTAGCCAGACCTCAAAGCCAGCTTCCACGACCCACTGCCACACCCGGAAGTGTGCTCTACCAATCCCTGAGGGGGTGGAGGTGGGGGTCGAGGGTGGGGATGGGGGTAGCGGGTGGGAGGTGATGGTGGGGCGATCAAGTTGAGACTGTACTCTAACCACCCCAGCAGTAGCTGAGGGAATGGCGAGACGTGGGCAGGCCCAGATCCGTCCACAGAAGGCTCTGCAGGCACCGGGCTCCATGAAGACTCCACGGACAGAGTGAAATGGAGGAATTCGCTCTGGCACATTTTCTGTTCACCTCCACGAAGACGCAGAGATGTACTCTTGGGAGAGGTTGTCTCTCTCCAGTGTGCTCTATGAGGTCAGACCCAGGAAACACTTTCACTCACTCCAAGTCTCCAACTCAGACTGGAAAAGCAGAGGGAAACAGACTCCTTGGGGAAGGTGGTAAAGAGTCTGCACTGTGCCCTCTCTTGCTTGGCATCGAGCTCCTTTGCTTTTGTGTGTTTGTGAGTAGTCATGGTAGTATAGCTCTGAATTTACCGTATTAGTGCATTCTGTGCTTAGAAGATGTTCTCTCTCCTAGTGACCTCTAGGTCACGTCACGAATTCAGTCTTGGGAAAAACACTACATCCCGAGGCTTAAATAGCAATGGCCTCTTTTCAGCAGCCCTGGCTCTACTGAGCAAACGCTGAGCTGTGTCCTGTCTTGATCCAGGGAGGAGCCGCAGTGGTTTCTGCTAGCTCTCGTGTTCACCCAGCACACCCTCCAAGGGGTCTGTGTCTTTAAGTGGCCGGGCTGAGGCTCTCTTTCAGCATCACTCACAGGAGAGCCTGGAAGGAAAGCCTGATGCCACCGCACAAAAGCTCACTGCTGCCCTGGACTGAGCATGTTCCCCCCTGCTTTTCTGGATGCACCTTCCTTCTCCTTGTGCCGAGCCCCAAGGACTGACCCAGGAGGATCAACAGGCTCCTCCTGTTCTCTGTGGCATCCAGTGGGATTGGACCAATGCATGAGCCAGCCAGAGAGAGGACAGTGTAGGAAGCATTGAGTCCTTCAGCTGCTGCAGCCGGGTCCACTCCTCCAGGGCATCCCTTGATGTCTCTGGGTTCCAGGAACTGCCCCTCTGCTTACCCCTTCAGGCCTAGAATAGAGAAACAGTGATTCACTATCCTGGAGCAACTGCATGCTCCACCTGTGGCTTCTTTCTTCCGGCCCATACCTTTGAGAACTATCCTTCACTTGGCTCTATCCACTCTGTCTCTCTCCTGCAGGAAACTCCTTGGTGCAGCCCGTTCACTACCATGACTACTCATAAACACACAAGTGCCTCATCTGGGGCACTTGAGAAGCAGAGGGTTAGCTAGGACTAAACATATGAGGAACGTGATGAAAATATGACCCCAAGAAAGAAACAGGGAGGGAAGTCACATGGCAGGATTCCATCTCAAAGAGGTTTGGCGGGCCTGCATGGGGTTCTCAGGACAATGTGAGCCCTGGGAGGAGTCCTGTGTCTTCTAGGAGGCAGCCCTGGCTGGCACGGGCTCACCACTGGCCCAGAGCAGTCACAGGGAGAAGTTTGTACAGCCTCTGTGCAAATCTGGCACAGACTTCAAGTGGGCTGCCTTCTGGTGGCTGCACATGTACACGGTGGACCCTCGGGTGGTACCACACTCAAAACCAAGTACAGTTTTTACTTTAGCTCTTTCCCCTCAAAGTGTATTGTGTTAAAATTCAAAACTACAATGTGTCAGCCAAATGGTGATGCCAGGATACCTCATCACGACAGGACCGGCAGCCTGGCTCATGAACAGCCTGAGATGGTGTCATTTACCACCTTACAAGTCTACAGCTGCTCAGCAGTCAGATGATCAGCACAGTGTGGTCAGAACCTGACGCTGTCAGGTCCTGTGCATCCCATCTCCCCAGCAGGCTCCTGTTAACCACGTGTGAGAGGCTGACGCAAACCTTAGGTGGTTCATTTTCCAGGAGAAGGCACTTGTGGAAGCATCAATGCATTGTATTTCTATGGAAGTCAGATCTTGATCAGGAGATGCCTAGATGAGGTGGCATCCAACCAAGGAGACCTGGAGAGGCCACAGGTGTGCGAGCGGCAGAGTGGACAGGGATAGTTCTAGGAGAAGGAACATAGCTGTGACTTCTAGGCACATCTACCCACCAGAAATGGTATTGCTCCCTCAAAATCCACCTGCTAATCCCCTGGACAGGGTTTGAACATGCACTGTCAACTATAGTCTCTGTGTCTGTTTTTTTTCTCCACTTTTTAAAAATTAGTATGTATTTACCATACCAAAAAACATTCATCATGCGGCATTGCCATTACTACATATACATATTGTGTCTTATGCCAAAATTCTATAACATATTTTTTCAGTGTTGAGGTATAAACCCAGAGCTTTTTCACTGAGCTGTATCCCTAGCCATTTTAATCTTTATTATTATTATTTTTTAAATTTTGAGACTGGGTATCAGCATGTTGCTAAAATTCCTAGGCTGGGCTCAAACCTGTGACTCTCCTGCCTCAGTCAACCTGAGTGACGATGCAGGCATGTGCTCCCAGGCCTGGCTTCTTCCTATTTCCACTTGTGACTGCCACAACCCTGACCCTCCTTTGCACTGCAGCAGCCCAGCTCAAAGCTTCACCTTACCTTTCTCCTGCATCTTTCATATCCAATGCAACAAGATTGTTATTAGCTTAGCACTCGGAAGCTCAGGCTTATTTACCCCATTTCCAAATTTCCAACGGTAGAGAAACTGCATCAACCAAGCTTCTTATCTTTTCAGGACTTCAAACAGGAAAGCGGAACCTCAAGATATGCATTCCTAGACCTACTTGGTTTTCATCCCTGGCAGCAAATGTCCTCCAGATCGGTTCCTTTCCCTCCTCATGGAGTCTCAGGCATCAGGAAATTCTCACCTTCTCCAGCCTCTCACCACTGGAAGGGCAAGGGTAGCTGATCACATCAGGCCCAGTTATTCAACAAGCCAACTTCTGCTTCAGGAGCCTGCCTGGCTGTTCTTGCTGGAAGAAATGCCTTGCCTGATATAGAAAGTGGTTTCAGCTATGGCATGAACCTTGGCCTCGGCATTTGTAGATGTAGGAATGCATACTTGGGGATTTCCTCTGGCACACTGTTAGCAAGCCTGGGGGCAAAGGGGAGCACAAATCAGCATGCTTTGTCAGCTAGGGTTAAGTGAAGAAACAAAGACATATATATATATATATATATATATATATATATATATATATATTCATGTATTAGGCCTCAGACCCAAAGACACGGGCCTCTACTTCTCGAACAAGACATACAGTATTACCGACCGCCATCGCCTAAGGCCCCATGATGTCAGGAAACGAAATGTTCTTTAAAGACCCACCCACCTTGGGCTGGGACCTGGTTTAGATTAAGAACTTATCTTTCATAAATTTCTTTCGTAAGTTCCTTACATGACCAAGGCCCCTGAGGGAACACTGACCATTTGAAAACAACAGGAAGACATTTTCGAATTCCAAAGCAGCTTCTAGAAAAATGGCAATAAGCATCATAAAGACACGTCAGGAGCTGGTGGACCTCTGGGACCTTTCTGGATTTGAATTTTGTTCTCCTGGGTGTTACTCTTATCTGGTAATAGGGGGATGAACAATTTATTTGGAAAAGTTCCTTGACCATCATTTGCGTACCTATTGGCATAGTAATTAATTTTGTATCTCTAAAAAAAGTACCCTAACTACCTAAGATCTCCTGAAACCAAGAAATAACTCTCACATGCAGAGAAGGAGATCCAAGTGTGTATGCGGTGCAGCTGTCTATGTCTGGCTTGAAGGCCTAGCTCCCTGTATCAACTTTACCATGAAGTCTGTCTGTAAACACTCTGTGGGGCTGCCTATGTGTCCTGCTTGAATTCTTTCATCGGGGGTACAATGGACCAGGGAGGTTCACAAGCCCTGCGAGACCTGGCTTCCTAGTGACAATACTGTCCTGCTTGGTTCTCTTATAATGCCCGAATGCCCTTTACCAGATTGTGTGAATAACATACAACTTCCTCACATTCTGTCTCCTACAGAGGCAGTGAAAGAGTCGAGTCCCCATGTCCCACCATGATCTGAGCCATGGGGACATTTCCTAGCTTCTTGTCCCTGCTGCCTAAAAACCAGAAAAGCCATAAAACTTCATTTTAAGTTGAGTATTGATGTAACAGGGAGAATGTCCTGAAAGTTAGGAAACCCCACTTGTGGGCTGTTTCTTTTCTTGGATTAAATCCCCAGCTTAACAAAATTGTAGAAAGATCGGAGCCACAAAAAGAACCACAGTAAGGCTGGATAAAATTGGCCACAGGGGTCTCACTCAGATTCTCTAGGTGAGCCCCGAGTCAGGGAAACTTTTCACATTTATTGAGGGCTATAAACAGGCTAAGGAATGTACATAAATAAGTTGGTGTAAAACACCTGCTATCTATATTGCCTTCTATATTCACCAGCTAGTTTATATATCACTAGTCAGTAACTTCCAGGTAAAGGAACACAGGACAGACCAGGCTCTGCCTCCAGGAGTCTGTTACTACATTGTTCTAACTTGCTGGAATTACAGAAGCCAGTTTCCTTAGGCTCTGTTCTTTGTTCCTTGTACCCTCTGTACAGTACATTTCTGACTCATATCACTACACAAAATATTGAATCCTGGGGATGTAGTTGTCTTCTCCTTTTAAAGTGGTCCTGTGGCATTAGGTCCCTATCACCCCCAAGAGTGCTGAAGATATTGTATACAACAGTGGATGAGTAAAAAAGATGGAGGAAACATAAGAGCTCTGCCAAAGTCAAGGACTCCTCATGATATAGGTCAGAAAAAGAGAGAAAGAGAGAGAGAGAAAGAGAGAGAGAGAGAGAGAGAGAGAGAGAGAAGGAAAGAAAAAGAAAGAAAGGAAAGGAAAG